>NXFV01001740.1:0-30018 GCA_002803225.1 Gamarada debralockiae
TGGCGCATTACCGCACCCCCTGGTGGATATTCTTGGCTGATTACATAAGCCTCGTACCGCTCAATCCACTGGAGGCATCCGCAAAATTTTCAGGCCCCGACTCCCGTCCATTCATCCGCCGCTGAGTAGAAAAGTCTCCTGCAACTATTCACGGTCCTACATGTCTCGGTACGAAGGGGATTCAGGACGAGGACTGGACGCAGGCGGTTTTCTGTTTGTCCGAGTTCTGTCTGCTGCACTGACTCCCATTTTATATGGTACAGAAAGAGATGGACGCTGTGTATTCATTCTAAATGTATCAAGTGATCGATATCGTTGGTTGGAATTGTCTAATCAGGTATAACCTGTATTTTCCCCTCTTTTGTGATACATGGGTGTTAGCCTGTGGTTCGTACGAAGTCTTCGTACTCTCAGAAGAAAAGGGTTAGTGATTAAATAGTTGTCATGGCTTAAAAAAGCCCTAAAAATATCAAGATAGTAGAGCGGCGAAAAGGGTTAAAATCACATGATCACACCATGTGTGCGTATTGTTTAAAGTAGTTATGTTATGATTAGCTAAAGAACTATCAATAGGCAAAAGATAAAAAATACAAGTAAGTGTGCCTCCTATGAGGAACCTAGGTACGCGTGCGCGACATGCGTCGGCGTTGGGTTCTCACCCTTATATAATATAATAGCAAATTGCCCTTTAGTCAATTTTTGTGCCTTTTTGGCTGGCTAACGCAGTGGTATAAAGCTATTCTCCCCAGTTCGTCACACCTCCTAGATAGCTTGTAATATGCTCCTAGAAAAGAGCAAGGCCTTCTCGTACTATATCTATAGTAAGTAAACAACTATAGAATATCACCTATTCATTGACTTAAGATGATACTAACCTAGATAAGACTAAGATAACAGTCACGTACAAAAAGTCACGGGAAATGAAATCGGGTCGGCGTAACTTATACCTGGTTGGAAGTGTTGGAAGTGTCCGGTAAGCTTTTCGAAGCCCCTTCTTCTTCTTAGCAAGCTAAGAAGTACGAAGGCATAAGAGCTCTTCCCCTCCTTGTATTTCATCTCCTTAGATATCAGCTAGGTCTAGAAATGCCACTATATTTCGCCCCCAAAATACAGCCCAACTGACAGATATGCTCCAGCTTGGTACATGCGGTCAGGACTCCTCATCAATTCACTTGTGGCTTGCCTATCGAAATGGGCATTGGGCAGCAAAACATGTGGGGGTCAAGTGACCCCAATAACAATCGAACTTCAACGCCTACACAATAATACTAATACCGCAACTTTTGTCCAGTTCTTAGCCTGATCCCTTTGAAGAACTGACACACATTACATCCATCCATCCTTAAATTAGCAAATTTCAAAAAGTCTCATAGTCTGTTTCCTCCTGTTTCTTGATCTCAAAAGCCTCACCATCCATCACCCCATGCACATAACTCTCATCAATGAACTTGAAGCAACTCTTCCCATCTGATTGTGCCTCCGTGGTGATTGCATTTGCGAAGCAGGACCGGTACACTACACCCAAGCAATGCATAGCGGGAAACTAAAGCATAGTATGGAGGAGGATCGGTCCCAATCGAAGGCCTATTGGCAACCATTGTCCGCCAAAATGCATCAGGGGGGCTCTGAGACTGATTTTTCCATCTCCGAGATCGAACCAGGTCTCTGGCACCACTCCCGCACGAGCGGTATCGTTCTTCTTCCGTACGACGTCAAGGACGAAACCTTTCACCGATAGTATTCTTTTGTTCGCATCCGGTGGGAATTTCCATTCCCCGGGATATTTTCCAGATGCAGAGTAGTTACTTTCGCCTGGTAATCCTACCAAGTCATCCGCACTTCGACGATTCATCGCCTCATCACGTCGTTTTGCAAAAGGCTTTTCCTTAAGCGACAGCTTGGAAGGTTGGCTCCTTCTACCACTGGTGCCCAAGGACGGCAGATGATATCCAAATAACGAGACGCCGTAGTTGTAAACTCGAGGAAGTCTTTACAGACTTCGTACAGTGATTTCCTATAGTCTACTTGGTATTTATTAACACGTAGGTTGCTGACAGCATGAGCAACAGCCCTGCCAAGGATTGCCTTTTGACCCAGCGACCGGTTCAACTGCTTCTGTTCCACATAGTCATCTACAATCTCAGTTGTGGTGATATTTGCTTTCGGACTGATGACAGTGGAGGCTCCTGGAATATCCTTCGCAAGAGATAGAACAGCATATATGATGTCATGGGGCTTACTGGCTTGGAAGGACGTCAAAGTTGAGACGAGGTATTCTAGGCTCCGGGTTTCAACAAGACGCTGCCACCCTTCGATTTACGGACGACATTGTTCGTAGCTTCGACGAGCTGACAAGCGCTGTAGGACGTCACATCTCCAACGTAGTCAGAATGATTGTTATATCCCTTTTGTTCTTTGAACTTCTGGTTGACTCGTTCCACTACAGTAAAACCTGCCTATAACGAATCTGGATATAACGAACGCTAACAAATCCCTCGATATAACGTACGAGACGAAAAGCTTTACAGGGATAATTTGTATGAAGGCAGGGATTCTATATAACGATCTCTGGATATAACGAATTTTTGGGCCTTCGCCCATACAGATTTTTCGTGTTCGTTATAACCAGGTTTTACTGTACCTCTTGGAATAGAGCGATCGCTTCGGAGAATTCTGTCCAAGGGAGTTGAGCTTTGCCATAGTGGATCGTTGCTTACTTCGCAAGAGCGATCTCCTGAATGACCCATCGACGACTGAACCACGGCCTGCGCATCAGAGCAACGAGTGCCTCCCAGTCCGCGGAGGTAGTATTCTCTCTGCCACCCGGTCGAACTCTGCCAACGCTCTGATATTTGGATCAGTTTCATTCCACGATTGCTAAAACTGTCCTCGTCACCCAGCCAGACGCACACGTTCGTGCTCCACTGTATATCTGTGACATCAAGGGTACCTGTTGACTCCTTTCATCGTCGCTCTTTTGGTTGATACAAATAGCATCGACCCAGAAATTGCGCGCCTTGTCTTCGTATCGTAGCTGTTTAAGGGCCGAGAGGAGTGTCGTGGTAATATTGAGCTCGCTGGTTCCAGTAGACTTGCCTCTGATGCGGATTGGATGTTCGGGTATTTGATCGCCCCAAACATAGGACAAGGCTTCGTAATCTTTCGTTTTCTCTTTGGTCCGAATTCTGAGACTACAATCAAGCTCTGAATTTTTATGGCCTGGATGTACGTTGAGGATTCAGATCTCCCCTGGATTCATAGCCTTGTATTTGTACTCTGATTTCTCGTCGCCTCCGTCGGAAGATTCCGCAGATGAGGAAACGGGGCTTGTGTCTAAGGATTGTTCTGCGTCGACTGCGAATTCCTCATCTTGAATTGAAGTGTCACTTACGCTCAATCATGTGCGTACTCCCAGGCTCCTCCAGTCCTGTTCGAGATTTTCTCCTCTTGCGATGTTTCTTGAGCTTTGTCTGGTGGACTCCTCCAGCAGCCGTGGCAGCGCCATTTGCATCAGGCTGAGTGTCTTCATGTCCGTTTGAGGCTCTTCAATTTTGGAGGTAAAACCCTACTACAAAACCCATTTCAACTACTTAAAGTGGCCCATCGTTTTACTGCTTTTCATGATTCAACTCTGACGAAAATCGCCTAGCTGTTCTGCAGTTCAATGAGCTGAGATCCCAGGTCCTGTAATTAGGAAATACTTCAGTAAAAATTCAACCTTTGGAAAATTTGAGCTGCCAAGTTTTCTATTTTCTATACAGTTATCCCCATCTTTTCTGCACAGCCAAAGAGAGTTCATTATGAGGACGAGTACAAACGGATTCTCAGATCGAAATCTGCACAACGCTTAACAAATGGAAGGCTGTCACAGAAACAAAGATACACGTTGAGTTTATTGTGCTGCACACATAAAACCCTGTTTGCTTCTGCAACTTCCATTTTATTTATTGAACCTTTGGGAATCCCATTTCTGCATCTTCTAGGAGTGCTTGTTGTTCCCTCACGTTTAATCCACGTGACATTTGTATAGTGGCAATAAGGTTGGAAAGAACGAACAGACGGAGTTTCGAGGTTGTTTTCAAATCCCGTGATATCTGGGAAGAAAAGCCCGAAGATATGGACCCTAAGAATTTGGTTGCCGACGATCTTCAGAATTGTTTATTTGTAAACATGAATCTAACATACTAACCAACCCACCGCAGCGGGTACTCACATACGGCTTTGCTGGTAACGATAACGAATTTGGATATCAGGCCGAACACCTGCACTTAAGAACTGGCAAGAAGATGTGAAAGAATTTTCCTCAAGTAGCTCGTTTCTGGGAGACGATTACTTAAACGCGGTTTTCTTCCCAGCTATTGGTGCCGTCCAGCAGCAATGCATGACATACAACTACGTCATTCCTCGACAATCGCTCTCCGACTCAGCAGTTAGGGAGAATCGTGTAACTCACGCGAAACCGGTAAGCATATTCACTTCATCTTCAGATTCCGTGATATTCACTTGATTAAAACTCGCCATGTCTTCACCCTTTGACTTCTCGCAAAACTGCTCCTTTCCGCAACCACAACAAACTCCAATTTTTCTTCAAAGCACACCCAACATGGATCAACAAGCAGGTTGGCATGAAGAGTTCGATCTCCAAGTTCTCATACCGATGCGATCATCCTCACACCTCATACACCCAAAAAGACCGATGTTCAGATATCTGCCACTTCGCCAGCGACCCCGAGACCCTCCGAGTCTCGATATCCTTCCTCACCATTGCCGTCCTCCGTTCCGAAAACTGCACGCGCGATGATGGAGGACCAGACTGCACTACCTACAAAGCGAATCAGTCCCGATCGTCGAGTTACCCAGCTTCCCGTTCCGCTTTCCGACTCCCCACACAAGACATTGATTCTAGAAACGATGAAAGACAAGCCATTACAGCTTTCTCAGCATTCCCAAAAGACCGAAACCCAGCATTGCAGAGCCCGAGATCGCAGTAGTCGAGACCCCAAACGTTGCTCAACCGGCGGTGGTTGAAATCAGATGCTGGACTTGTGGACAGAAAGGACATGATATGATGGATTGCAAGAACAACTGTGGACATTGTGAGGAGAAGGGTCACAATAGTATTGTTTGCAGATATCAGACTCTGCCAGAGGGGATTGATGGAAAGAGAGTTCTTGATGGGAAGCTTGGAGACGCATGGATGACGGAAAACGCGGAGGAGGGTAACACTTTGGTGAATCTAAAACAGGCATCTCGCGATGCGAATACAAAGGCTAGGATGGTAGGAGTCAAAGAAAGCAAGATGTTGAGAAGTTGGGTGTTCCGAGAGGCCCAAAACTTACTCCGCAAAAGACGCCGGCAAGTGCCTACAGACCGAACGATTACAAACGAGAGATACGTTCAAAGAAACCAAACAGCTATGAGCGGGAGGCTGAGCACAAGGTAGGGTGCTGTTGAATAGTCCATACTTAGGGAAGGAAAGTGAATTTATCGTGTCAGAAGCTATAGCCCAAGTCGGTACGGGGATTGGTTCGCGGAGAGAAAACCTCGCAGGACAGAACATAGCCCCGTTCGGTTTGGAGAGAGAAGATATCATGAGTTGGACTATAGCCCACGACGAACCAGGGATTAGAGGGTGCGAGATTTGTTTGAGAGCACCAGAAAGGCATGCCAGCCTGTTCTGGGAAGAGATATTCCGGAGGAGAATAGTAAATGGAGACGGAAGAAAAGTCCGAGAGCGAAACAAAAGGACTGGGTATCGCAGGATTGGAAATATTATACGATAAATTCAGAGTGAGCTAAGAAGGTACGGCTATTACAAGCGGAGGCCTTGAGTTGTGGAGCTTGAGAGAGGAGACGTTGGCCTTTCCATCAAAGATGCTCTCTGGCTGATACACTAAGCTGAACTCGTTGGATGCGCTTCGTGTTAAGGGGGCTTGGAGCGTCCCTTGAGGGCCCGCAAAGATGCCTACTGTTTTAGTTGTGTAGCAATAACTGAGCTTAAGCTCTCTGGGTAATCAAACACCTTAAATGGCTTTTAGGATCCAGAGTTTGGCCCTCAGATTTATGGCTTAGGTGGGTAGGGCAGGGTCACGTGGACGCCAGTAAATGAGGTTTATAGAAGTGATTCATCAGATGAACTTGACTTAATTCTAATTCTAGTTCTACTGTTATTAGAGCCTACATATATAGAGTGCTATACAACTCATATATATATACTTTCCAGCCGAGTCTACAGAGCCTTCAGATCTAGGGTCAGATCAGTGCCTAGATATTGGATCAGATTAGTACTAAAGATACGGATATTTCAGGCAATATTCCTGACATCGCTGGATTTTTCGTGTTGCCATGTGAGCCCGTGACACGTGACCAAAAACCTTGGTATTATATTAAATTTCATCTGTAAGTACAATAGTAAAAGTACCTCAATTCTAGTGAATTGAACGCAATCCTATTGTTATTCACTGGTATTATTGGTAAGCCTATATAGGCAAGGTTCAGCTTTCTTTCCTTCCATTTTTACAACTAAAAAACAAATAAAATGCTATCTTTCTACAGCACAGCTCGAATTCCACATGCCTTCAGCATTTGCAGAGAATCGAGACAAGAAGCTCTAAAACGCTGCCAGCCTCTATTCTCCAGAATCTATTTCGATTTTCAAACCAACGTTCAACTTCCCCACTGGTCTCTAACCAGAAGTGCATCTTGGTGCCATGAGATTCTCGGCTACCCAGAGGTATGCAGGGCCCTGCTTGCCAATCACCGACAAGAGCTCCTGAAGGTTCAGCACTTGGGCATGAATGGCTCTGACTGCTCTCTTTTAACAAAGACTTATATGTACTTGTACATACCAATGGATAAAATTTTTCCATCACTTAAACGCGTTATTTAGTTCAAAGGTCGTGCAAAGAAAACGTATCACCTAGTAAGGTGAAGTTGAGGGTATTTAAGGATCCGTTGACTAGACTTGCAGAGGGTCCGGATGAAGTGCCTCGGGAGCTTTTGGGACCTTGCTGCTCGTGGAAGACATTATTTGGGATCGGCTTTTACCAGAGGAGTTCTGGTAGAAAGAGAAAAAGGTGGCGATAGACCGGACATTTCTTGAGGCGGGCAGTTCATAGCTGAGAAAGGTGCCTCGCTCTCGGAACTCGAGAATGTTCCGACTTGGGAGACTTTGCACTTCTGTGCTTTATCTGAGATTTCGTAAGGGACGATTCAAGAATACAACCAATAAAATCTAAGTTAGATTTAAATAAGCTGGGCAGCATTCGCAAGAACCCACGAGGGAGCCACCTTGCGGTATAATCCAATCACTCTTTCTGTTTTGCACTCTCCTCGTAAAACCTTTGTCACCGCGAATCAACACACAGCTCCGCAACTCCAGCAGGAAGTTGGAATACAAATCACATGTCTCATAATCGCGGGGTCGTTCGATTCAGATGAATAAGCGCATACGGTGTCTGCAGAACTGTGCAACGCTGTTGTGACAACACAGCATTTGACAGCGAATCACTTGATTACGAGATCCAGTGAAAGTATTTCGACTCCGAAGGGCCTTTCGAATCACGATTTGCTCTTCTCTTAACATCCTTTAGGAGGCTGAAGTGAAAATCAAAAGTCTTTCCGAAATAGGGGCTCGCTAGCCAGCACGTGATGTCCATTCCCCGGATACTGGCCTAAATTTTCAGGCTGAACGCCCTTCTCGTCCACAACCCAACAACGAATCGCGACGCATCCCCCAAGCCTCTTCCCCATTCTACCCATTCAAAGTCCATGAGGAGCGATGGCTTCTGCACGTCGTAAGCACATCGTATGCAAGGCGATACAAAATCTGCAAGGTCAACAGGCACGGCTCATTCGGACTTCCCTCACGAAGAGACTTTCTCCTGTGCCTCTGGACGCAAGAGCCTATTGTTCCGGATTACGCAGAAATGGCTTGAATTGAGCCTCGAACACCTATATTGCTATACCCTCTCCTCTCTCCTATTAACATTTTGCCCTAGGAATCCTTCTACGAAGAAATTGGACGAAAACGTGTGTTGTAAATAGGTGGTACGATCATTCGACGTACAAAGAAGTCATGCATGATCGACATTCCTCATACCACCTCGAGCAACGACAAATTTGAATACAATGATGGTGGACTCCTCGGAGGACGACATCAGCCATGTAGGTATCAATCAACTCTCGATCAACATCCCAAGTTCAAATCGAGTCTCCATGGAAGGGCTTTACAGTCAACCAAGCAGACCCGAACCTACCGTCTGCACGATTGACGGCGGCATCGATTCTCCTCCTTCATACGATGCCGATGCCCTCCTTCAATCCCCTTATACACGGCAGAAATTCAATATCCAACCGCGCGAAGATGAAGGTCGAGAAACCCTTCCTCCATACTCCTCCGAAATCAGTCTCGAAAACGTGTTCTTGAGGAAGATAGAGCTCGAGGAAGCCGTCCATAGGGCTTCTGACAGGAATTGGTATCGGGTTTACGCGACTCTACAAGGCACAGCCTTGACATTCCATAAGCACAAGTCGTTAGGTTATTTCTCCGCCTTGTCGTCAGAGTATGGGAAAAATGATGAAGCTGTTCCAGGGAAGAAGGGACAATTCTTGACGAGTTATAATTTGCAATATGCGGATGTGGGGATTGCTGCAGATTACTACAAGTACGTCCTCAATCCTCAAACTCCGAATTGAAGGCATTGGTTTCTGACAAGAGTGCAGGAAGAGATATGTAATCCGAGTCCGTGCTGAAACAGACCAATTCCTCCTCTCCTGCTTCAAAATCGAGACCTTCATTCACTGGCTGCAATCCCTCTTCGCAGCAATCGATATCGCTTCACCGCTCGACACCCGCTCTCTTCCTCGCGATCTTTCAATCCCTCGGGTACGACGCAGGCGAGCGGCTTGTTCTACTTCCTTCACAGATATCGAGCGGAACGCCACTCTAGTAAGAGAACAGTACGAGATAATGCGGAGGCAATATCCCAGACTGGTAGACGCAGCCATAGCAGAAGACACAGAAACTCCTACGGAGGAAGCTCAAAGGCCCGTGACTTCGTGCTCACATTCAGTACCAACACCCGAACCACCATCATCATCCAACGCTCTACGACCAACGCTCTCGCCGCCCGACCGCCTCAGCAGACTACGCACACAATCCACCACCGCTCTCTCGCAGTCCCAATCCCACCTCTCCAACCTCTCCTCATCCACCTCCATATCCGAAACCCATCCATCCATCTCTCCCGAAACAGGAAAATGGCGCCCCGAACACCAATGGTCAGCAATGTACGACATGATGTACGCAAAACGCTGCATGGCGATCCTAACGAGCCGGAGTCCGCGAAAGAGCAATATTGTGATTATGAAGGGAAAGCAGTGGGTTGTAGATTGGGCTACGGGAACGCTGACGAGGTGCGAACCGCCAGATTATGGGGAGATTGTGGCCGAGAAGGAGAGGTTGGGAAGTCGCGTTAGGAGTGAGAGATGTGGTTAGTGCGAGTACGTCGAGGCAGGAGTTTGGACGTGTCCCGTGAGTGCATGATTACGGATGGGAAAATTTGGGTAAATGAATGCTTTTGGGAGTTGTTGGGCTTGATTTATGCATGTTGGGAAGCAGGGCGTTGGGATTCAAATCGGGCGGCGTTTGGGTTGATGCATGGGCCGGCGATTAAACTGTAGTTTATGCGCAGACCTAAGTCTTTCTTCCTTGAATATTCCTTTTCCAACGAAGTCCTCTAGTGACACTAGGTATTCAAACACTTCCCTTTTCCTTCAACTATACCAACAATCCATTCCCCTATTATCCCAAGCCAAATCCCCACTTCGTCTTCTAAACTCATCCCCAGTGAACTCCGTAACTCCAGCCCCGTTTATGCAATCCGTATCTATGCACTGTTGCTCCTTTTGCTTATTCCCTCCCAGTCCTAAACATCAGCCATAGCTTCCTCACCCTCCCTCGCCCCCTCCGCCAACGCTCCGCCCTCACTCTGCAGTAAACTCCCTGCTTTCTCTAAATCTTTAACGATACCCTCTAAAACACTAACTAAACTCTCGATCTCCGTTCTTTGCTCAGTTAACGTCTTTACTAAACTCGCGTTCTGCGATGAAGTAGTCTGGATCTTGGCGTTTAATTGAGTTTGTTGGGAGGCTTGGAGGGGTGCAAGGTGTGCGGAGAGGATGGTGGGTGCGGGGAGGGTATGCGGCCTGCTCGTCCAGAAGTCAGCAGGTTGGTCAAGTGAAGTTGAGGGGTGGGTATGTAAAGGTAGTCATGGAAAAGGTTGTCGTGTAGAGAGGGACCTACGGTACAGGTGCATCATCAGATGTTGCACGCGCCTTTCTTCGTTTTGCGTCTGCGATTAAATCTTCGAGTTTGTTGAGGTTGGTGATTACGGAGCGTTCTTCAAGGATGGTTTGGAATTCGTCCTGGTTTTCGCACTCGTCAGCGATTGTTCGGTCATTCATCCAAATCTCCATTTCAAACCCTCTTTCCCAGTCCCTTCTGATGCCCTCTCATGATCGTTCCTCAAGCTCTCCAAAACAAGCCCATCAAACAGCAATTGAACGAAGCCAAGGTAAACAAACCTTAGCAAAGCCCTCCAACCTCCCAACAAAAGCCGTATGCATCGCCCTGAGACTATCCGGTGCCTGCGCCGCAATCAACGGAAAGCAAGCCGCAAAATTATCATAGCTTATGCCCTTCAAAGTATTCGAAAGCGCGCTGTTGTATAGTGTGATGAAGGCGCTAGCGCGTGGACCAGGTGTGCTAGCTGTTGGTGCTGAGGGAGGGGGTGAGGGCGAGCGCTCGGGGGTTGGGTCTGCTGATGGCATTGTTCATGCGGTATTTAGATGGGAGGTATTGATGGGTGATGAGGAGCAAATTGAGCTGGTTGATGAGGTGGAATTGAATCTGAGGATTGATTGTGGTGTGGATGATGGAGGGAGAAAATGTTCGTTGTTTACGTGACGGACGCGATGTGATGGTGCGAGGCTGAGATTTTACGGTTAAGCCCCGCTAGCCTTGAGGCAAGGCTGTAGTCCAGGACCCCGAGAGGAAGGGAAAAGTTCAAAATGCAAACATCAAAGGAGCGTAAATTTTAGCACAACACATCAATTTATAAGAAGTTGCTTCATTTGTCCAAAAGTTGTTCAATAAGAGTTATTTCTTGTCAAGTTACTGTCCACCGTACGCTGAAGTTCAACCATGCCTGCCCGCCCACCTTACAACCTGGATCTGTATGATATAATGTTCAATAAGTTCTTTCTCCGCGAATTTCAAGTTCCAATGGTCATGTTGCCCTTTTTTCAAGCTTGAGTCATTTACCCAGTTGAACTAACCCCTAACACAGGTGCCGGTAAAAAGCCAACTCTGAACTAATGGGTCGTAGGGAAGAGTGGAAAAGTGAGGACTTTATGAAGGTCCTTCAAATCAGCTTGAGTCTTCATGAGGGACTTTGTGGTGAGGCGGTCAATGGGATGTGTTATTTAAGCCGGCATCGGGTCAGGGGTGCGTAGTAGAATAATTTCTTAATTCTGAGCAACTTAATCATTGGAGCTCCATTTTTTGGCCCGTTTTTCTCTTTCTGTCGTTTCAGTCTTTCAGTTAATTTTGGCAGTCAATTTTAAAAGACAATATTTAACTGCTGTTGAGCAGAAGTCGTGATTTAGGTTTGCTTTTCAAGCTGGGCGGTTCCCTCCACTCTGTCCCCCTACGTTGGATAGCGTTAAATACGAAACTGTGCTGTCAGGTGTACGAGAAAGCGAAACTCTAAAGTCCGGGATAAACTACTAATCAAACCGGGATATTTCTAGAAGGGGAGTGCCAGTAGAAATATATTTGACTGATTCCCTCTCGCCCTTACCATTAACGACAGCCCCTAATGCTTCGTCGTTGATCCAGAGTCAGAGATTGCTGAGGAAACGATTCAGGCGGACGGATGGGTATGGGACAAGGCGTTTCTTTTCGTTCACGAGCCGCTTTAAAATCCCTCACTGGGTGGGTAACAAATGTGACCGTAACTGGCACCAAAATAAACCCTTTGTCGCCAGGATGGTAATCCGTTGGGTGAGTTGAAGAAATGTTAAATGTCTGAGGAGAGAATCCACTGAGGGAATATGGAAGAAACCAAGCCTTGGGACAAGAAGCATGGTGGCAGCATCTGAGCATATCCTTGCAGATAACTCGGTGAGCACAAGGTCTTGAGTGTGATAACAGTATCAATATCTCTGTAGAAGATAACATATGCCATCGAGCTGCTGGGCCCTCTACTAAAGTTATTTTCGTGTTGTTGAGATCCAAGTCGTTGTCGAAATGGCGCTTGTCGTCGGCATTTCCCTTGCAAAGGCTGAGGTACTTGGAGGGACCAGACGATGGCTGTACTATGAAAATCAGACGCTTGGATCAATTGGTCAACATGTCTTTCAGCGTCCTCCTCAGCAGTGTTCAACAAGTGATTGCTTCTAGCAACAATTGCAAACACTTTGGCTGTATGCTCGGGGCATGTTGTTTCAGCAAACTAGCTTATTTCGAGTGCCTGTGTACTAACATTCGGCCTCGCAACCTGACAGATTACAGTATTCTATATCGTATTCAATAAGCGAATCAAGACAAGCTCTGCATGCTTCAAACTCCAATTTTCCGTGCACTGCCCGGAGCTTAGCCTTTTTTGTAAGGGCACAGATTGGGAAATCATCAGTGTGAATCTCCCGTTAGGTGCTTTCGGTGTTGATATTGATGCTTTGGTGCTCTGTTACTCACTAGTCCAATGTGCTGGGATCGATTTAGCTCAGCATCAAGTCACAAGGGATAACCCCTCTCGCTTTCCAAACCAGCAACTTGGCTCCGCGTGAAGCATTTATTTGTCTGTCAATTCCCATGAGTTGGAAAGGGGTTCATTTTCCTTGCCATGCTGAAGTACTCCCTTCAGAAAATAGATAGTTAGGCACAATCCTTCCGCCAAATAATTGAACTGAAGTCGTGCTTAGAGTAGAATTAGGACAATGCTTACCCTGTCCAATCTTCTTGATTTCAGCACTCAGCAGTGCGAATGTGGCTAGAGGATCCTTCGCGAAGGGAGGATGAATCGCGACTTAAAGGATCAAGGGATGAAGGCTTCAGATGAATGACCACTAAAGGTACAACAACAGCGATAGAATTAATGACAATGAAAAGTAATCACTTGAAAGTGGAGAAATCAGAGGTGTTAACTGTTAACTTGGCAAGTGGGAAAGAAGAATTGTTCCCTTCGCAACAGATTTTCTGGTGGGATGGTGGTACTCATGGCCTAAGTCGCTGCCATTGCGAAAAGGAGCTTTACGTTTGTCGTAGTGACCTTAACCAAAGCTACCTTATGAATTGAAATATAGCTACAGTGAAGTGTAAGCATCAAACAGTGCTGCTCTAGTTATCTCAGTAAAGAACTTTGGAGATGTTATGGACGAAATTCCTGGATCAGACTAAATCTTTGGAGAACGAATGGCTTAGAGGTTCGGAAAACTGTATCTCTTTGGTCTGGCAAGCTTGGGATGATTTGAAATCCATCTCCAGTATCCCAACTGATCAGGAATTTAGGAAACTCGATTACGTCCCAGATGTCCGAAAGATATCCATTTGAATTACCAATGAAAGTATCTGTTCACGGGAGTCAGCATTTCCCTGCATTTTGCGTTGGTAACATAAAAGGTACATGATCTAAATTGATACGTCTAATTGAGGAGATTCTTACTCAAATCAATACTCGTCGCCAGCACGAAGTTTTTTTTGGGTGGTCTTGGAAGCAGTTGCACGTGTAGATTGTGCTACTGAGTGAGCATCCATAGCAGCTGGAGTAGAAACTACTCCCTGAGAAAATATCATATCAGCATTCAGGGACCAATATCGAAGCTTGGACATTCAAGACGTGTAGGCGTACTTGTCTCTGGCAATAAGGCTGGCATTGTCATTTGCAATGCAAAGGCCAAGGTCCTCTTGCGTAAGACGAGGTGTTCCACAGTCTGTTGTGCAAAGAGTATGAGGATGATGAGGGCTGGTTTCAAGATGCCGGTGCTACAGCTGCTTGCATAGACCTCGGCTTGGACAAGGGCTGATATACCAAGGACACGTGAGGAGAGCCGCATCATGACTTTCTCTGGTCTATGTTTGAATATTGAGTAAGAGAAAAGCCACGTTCAATAAGGAGAAGATGCATTTTTCTCAACTCTCGGTTAGATCTGTGGAGATTTATACCCACTATTGCAGTATGGAAATCAGACGCTTTGTTCTTGAGATAAGAGGAGGGGTATAATTGTGCAACAGATTGCAACATATCGATATGTACTGCATGTGCTTCTTGACATGGACGAAGTGGTGGTCAGCTGAAGAGCGATCACGAGACTTGGTATTGATTCGGGAACTTTCTCCCGATCTATCCGAAAGGGGTGCAATTATGCGAGGATACGACCTTGACCGTTTCTAGAGCTCCAACGAGTTCCACCAGGAAGTCAACGAGGACGGCAATGGTAATCGACGACGATGAAGAAAATGTACTCTTGAATGATCAACACGGCCATGGCCCAAACCCCGGAACGCGATTGACAAGATCACGAAGGCCTAGTCGTCCGATGAAAGAAAGCCTTGCGGAGGACAGTACCAGCGTAACTACTTTGGTTGATCTGTCTGCTTCTTCAATAACTGGGGTATAACTTGAGACGCCCCCCAGCCAATTGTTTTCAACTACAAGGTCTTGGGTAAGGCTTGTGAATCGTGAGGCATTACCGGGCCTTCAGATGAAGCAATCAACCGGAAAATATTCACTATTCACCGCATCTGCGAGCAACCTCAGGAAGGGCCTTCATTGAGATCTTGAGCTGCATTCAATATGAATTATTAGAAGGCGATGAGAAATAGAAGACATTATTTGGAAATAAAATTTGAATTTTCTGGAAGGTTTTGAGGGGTCGGGCGTCGACTCGTCACCATCCCTGAAGATCCCCCACCTGACTTGGTTGCCTGGCGACCCGAGTGGATAAACACAAACCACTAAACCCTGCACCTCACAAGCACAACCCATCACCCCGCGAACCACGACAGCAGCGAAGGATCCATGTGAGAGATCCAGAGCTTATTCCAGCCAGCTCTGCTCACATCAAGTACCAGCAGAAAAATTATCAAAAGCCCCATCAAATTCCCATCTATCCATTTATCGCATCCATCTCCCCTACTTTTGCGATCCCCCCGCGAACAATCTCTTATCGCACTGTTTACTTCCACAATAAAGAACTCTCTCGACCTCACCGACACTCCCGTGCGCAATACGAGCACGAGAAATCCGCAACTCTTACATTCCTGTCGATTTTGCGAGACGCCATCTCCATTCTTATTGGAAATTTGAAACTATCGGTACGATCACGAAGCAAGAACCAGCATTGAGCTGCCATAGGGCGGCACATCGCCGTCGCCATGGCGCCAGCACCAGATAATCTGTCTCCGGCCGGATCGAGCACCTATTCCTCGAATACGCTGTATGTGGGAGATGGCACTTGGGATGCTACGAAGAATGACTTCTTATTACCGAATCTGGTGGGATTGAATTTTGATACTATGCGATACAATGGTCAGTCTCGGTCTCCTCCTACTGTTTCTTACTCCTCTTTCTTCCGCTCCTGTATTTTGCAGCTGCGGCTGCGTCGTCTCTGCACAATCCAGGGCAAAGCTAATATTGGACTCGGGTTCGCCCACAGGCATGGGAAACCGCTTCTCCACAATGCCCGGATATAAATCCCTGATAAAAGGCCACGGCATAATCGCTGCAATAACCTTCCTCTTCATCGTACCCACCGCAATAATGACCGCGCGCTTCTACAGTGGAACTCCAGGCTCGGCCGTCCGCTTCCACATATACCTGCAGATCATAACACTCCTTCTCTCAACCGTAGTATTTATACTAGGTTTCCAAGCTGTTGGGCCGGCAAGAAGTTTGACGAATCCACATCACGGAATTGGAGTGGCGATATATGTGTTGATTTGGGTACAGTTCCTTGGAGGGTGGTGGGTTCATAGAAGAGATAAGTGGAGGACGAGGTATAGGGCGCCGGTGAAGTTGTACCTGCATCAGTGGTTGGGACGAGCGATTGCTCTGTTGGGTATTGCGCAGGTGCCGCTTGGATTGACGTTATATGGGAGTCCGAAGTTTACATTCATTTTGTATGCTTTATGGATGTCCTTCCTTTTGGTCCTGTACTTTGTACTCAGCTACAGGGCCGCAGCTCCAATTGGTGGGGTCATAAGGACAGAGAGTGTACATGGTGGAACGGTGATTGAGGAGAAGAGAAGAGGCAGATTCGGAGGCTGGCTTGGTCCATTAGCTGCAGGAGCTGCAGGAGTAGGAGCCGCGACATTATTGAGCAGGAGGAACAAATCTCGAAGCAGAAGTCGAGTACGCACGGAGGAAGTTATACCTTCAAGGCGAGGCTCACGTCGGGGTTCGCGTCACGACTCAGGATCTTTTATTGAAGAGAAATACGAAGAGAGACCCCACGAAGGCGATGGACTCATGGATAAGTTACTCAAAGGAGCAGCTTTGGTTGGTGCAGCCGGATTGGCAAAGAGCTGGTACGATCGACGACAACGACGAAAGGAAGGGGATGACTATACCTCAGTGGCTCACGATACACCATCTCGTCGACACCGCCGACACCCGGATTCAATCAGCGAAGACAGCCTTTCAGTCCACCGCATGGAACAAGGTCGTCTTCCCTCTGGTTCACGCCGCTCAAACATCCTCCCAGGGCCCGGCGATCCCGCTGCCGCTGCCGCAGCTCTTTCAGCAGCCGAAGCTCGCCCCGTAACTCCTCGCCCAGCACACGGCCGAACACACTCCTTCGACTCAGCATCCTATTCCTACGACAGCACTTTATCCCCCTCTCGCCGTCCCCGCACACCACCTAACAACCGCCTCAGAAACGGACTCGCAGCCGGCCTTGGCCTCGCCTGGGTAGCGAAGAGACTCAAAGACAGACGTGATAGGAAAGAACAAGAGAGACTAGACGAAGAAGAGCGTATCCAGCGCACAGAAGGGCGGAAATATACCGGTGACGGTTTCCCCTCGCCTTCACGAAGACATGGACGCAGAGGATCAAGAACGGAGTCTTCGGATCTAAGTTCTGTGATCGATGACCCACATCAGATCCGCCCAGGTGGAATCCCACCTATCCCCGCGGCACTTGGTGGAGCAGCATTAGGTGCAGCTGCAGGCGCAACGATGGCCCAGAGTAAAAGTCGACATGATATCACGGAACCAGTATCCATGCCGCCCGCACCACCCGATCCTCAGGGCATCTTACACCAAGAATCTGGCTCAGAACAGTACTTCTCATCAGGCGGCGCTCCACATCGTCGACATTCCTCCAGACGGCGTCGTGAGGGCGAAGCCGCGGCCGCAGCAGCCGTCGCTGGAGCTGCTGGACTTGCAGCCGAAGAAGAAATGCGCAGACAGAGATCGCGATCGAGACATAGTCAAGGAGATGCGGTGGTTAGTCCGCCTGTTAGTGTCAAGGTTAAGATGCATGGGGATCGTGATCGGAACGTCACTTTACGGCGGTTGACGGAAGAGGAAGCTGCTGCGGAACGGGAAGCAAGGAGAGGTCATCGAAGGAGAAGAGCGGATTCTATGTCGAGTTTAAGCGGAACCGATACTGCAACCTCCCGTCGTCGATACCGTCGAGACGATCGCGAAAGACGAGAAGCTGATGAGATTGCAGCGGAAAAGAGAGCAGAGGCGGGTGCGCCACCTGCTATGGCTCCTCTTGATCCGCCCAACCCGGCGTTTGCGGGTGGTAGGAGACCGAAGGATTCAGCGTATTATAGTGGAAGACCAGGGTCGGCGGGTGGTGCTGGACCGAGTGGGAGCGGATATGTGGCAGGAAGTGGTGTTGGGGGAGGAAGTGTAGGGAGTCCCGAGAGTCATGGGACGTGGAGTGGGATGAGTCCAGGGAGTGGGAGGGGAAGTGGTGAGGATGCGGCTGAGCGGAGGAGGAGGAGAAGGATGGAGAGGAATCAGAGGGGGGCGGGGACTGCGGGGACTGCGGGGACGGTAGACTACACTTGATTGGATCTCTTGCCATGACTTTTGTCTATGGATCTGGATCTAGATGTTTGTGGTTGGATTTTGGGAGCGCTATTACTTGTCAGGAGTTTGGATTTCATGTCTCATTTTGTTTCGATGGCATTGTAAAAGTAGGACATGGCTATCACTTGGCTGGGGTGGCCTTGATGATTATATTGAGATGATGAATGAGAGAGATAATTCAATGCCTATGATGAACATCAGCCCGCTTTCTTCAGTCATTCACTTACTGGCACGGTATGGAATTTACCGGCCCAGTAGTAACAAAGAACTCCGTCCGGACCTATAAAACACTCGGAAGAGCATCTTTCGCTCATCATCCATGTTCTTCCTTGCGAGTCGTACATTTCAGGTTGGAGCAACTCATCAGTCGGGGACACTCTTTGCTATTGCTGTAATGGCGATCTCTCCGAGTCACTCTGGGCAGATATTGTTACGCTCCTAGACGTAATGACACATTGTGGTTCAAGTGGACATGGAGTTGTCGTTTGTTTTGTCGCTGTGGTTTTATTTATCGTTGTCGTTTTACCCCTCTTTGTTGTAGATTCCACTCTAACTTCTAAGGTTCTGGCCTGAGTATATCAAATTGAAGTAATCCCTCTTCGTTGAGTACGCCAGTACGCCAGTACGCCAGTACGCCAGTACGCCAGTACGCCAGTACGCCAGTACGCCAGTACGTCTTCGCTTGACTTTCAATCTCGATCCGTCTTCCGACTACGACGCCAGCCTCTTTCTTGATCAAGTATTGATGATTGGTGCCACCATGATATGGAGGAGACGAAGAGAAACTGTGGTTCTGCTTTTATGTTCGATTTTGCTATGGAAGGACGAGGAAGAAGGAATGAAGGGTCTGTTTCACAGGGCCTTCAGGGGAGTTTAAGATAAGTAAGCTAGCTTTCCGGGAATACTCCCACACCGTATCTAAGAAAGTGAGCAAAGGGACTGGGGAAGCACCGCGTTTTCTTTTTTATTCGGAGTTAAAAGAATTCGACCAAGTAAACCTGTCAATATCTACGAAGTTGATTAACTCTTGTCCACAGTTCTCTGTAGTTATCCCAAATAAATATCACCGGAAGTGCGCACCGTGGTCCTCGATATAAATCACCCTATATTACTATCCAGTGATTGGCAAGACAATCGAGAGCACTCCGATCGATGACTAAACTTTTAAAGACTGCCATGGGGCTAATTCGCAGACTGGCGGAAGGATTGAGTCTCAGCTTTATTGGGGACGTTTTCTTTAACACGTACTACTCAGTCTTCGATGCTTCCGAGCGACCCTTCTGTTTTGCTCGTATCGCATAACAGGTCAAGAGCTCAGATGGAGACGAGGATTTGGTGGGTTGGAAAATGAACGAGGCGATGAGGAACCTGCACCTTTCATAGATAAGGGACGATGAGAAATAGAGCGATAGCAATATAAGGAACGACAATGAGATGTATGCGCTTGCAAACCTGAGCATAAAGGGAGCATGGCTGCTTGGATATATTTTCCCACTCGGGATTCCCAAAACAAAAAACTCTTGCAGTCAGTTTCCCAGTCCTATGAAGATCTTCAAAATCCTCATTACAGCGATAAATTCCAACTTTACGATTAACTTATGGGACAAGTAGCAACCGGTGAAGAGTATGGGGATATATGAGAAAATATTAGTGAAGAATAGATTGTTCAACTCAAAACTCAGGCCTTCGCTAAATAACATAAGATATCTCATTCCTTCCAGGTCCATAATCCTTCCTCCTCTTCATCCTTAACTCCCTAATGCGTATCAAAACCAACCATCCCTAAACCCCAGTCGTTCCACTCACCGCCTAGATTATACAGAAGTTGCATGGTAAGGGACACGGTATAATGAAGCAAAACCGACCGGGGCACGCCTCGTCTCCTCCTCTCAAATGCGGCTCTTGGTCTTGTGTAGATTGCGCGGTGGTGCTTCGAGAGGCATTGTTAAGGTCTATTCTAGTTAGCCTAGATTAATCACTCAAGGTTGAAAGAAGGGCTGTACCCATGGACTGTTTTGCAACGGGCTGTGCGAGCTCGATGTTGGCTGGAGCAGCCGTTGCCTGGGAGGTGGATGAAGGTGCCATTGCGTGCCGTATTGGATTTATGGGTTCTTTTGAGGTGAGAGGTGGGTTTTGAGGTAGCTTTGAAGTGACTATGGTGGTTTGAATAGCAAGGTGTTTGAAGGTGAGATGTTAGTGTTGGATCAGACAATACTTCTAGCATATTTTTATGACGCCGTGGCGCAGGCCGCGAAGCTAATAGTCGGGCGCTAAACCACTCGCGAAAGTACTGGTTTAGCGCCCAACTATTAATAATCAGTGGGTGCGCCCGCCCCTAAAACCCTGTGGGTTTTAGTCGGCAAGCAAGTTGTCGGGTAAAAGCAAGATGTCGGGTTTCATTTTGGTGTATTTCCTCGCCAAAAAATAAAGTCCTAAAATTTTCTGATTTCCTTACAAAAAACACTATAATTTAGAACTATTTTGAATTATAATACATTCTATAGCATATATAAATTTAAAGTAAATTTTTTTTTTAAAAAAGAAAAGAAAAGAAAAGAAAAGAAAAGAAATCTTTATACTTATTAATACTCTACTAACTTAAAACTCAGGCCTTGGCTAAATGATATAGATATTTCATTCCTTCCAGGTCCAAAATCCTGCCTCCTCTTCATCCCTAACTACCTAATGTGTATTAAAACCAACTATCCCTAAACCTTAGTTGTCCCACTTGCCGCCTAGAAGTTGCATGGTAAGGGACATGGTATAACGCAGCAAAGTCGACCGGGGCACGCCTCGTCTCCTCCTCTCAAATGCGGCTCTTGGTCTTGTGTAGATTGCGCGGTAGTGTTTTGAGAGACATTGTTGAGATCTATTCTAGTTAGCCTAGATTAATCACTTAAAAGAAGGGCTGTACCCATAGACTGTTTCGTAACGGGCTGTGCAAGCTCGATGTTGGCTGGAGCAGCCGTTCTCTGGGAGGTAGATGATGGTGCCATTGCGTGCCGTATTGGGTTTATAGGCTCTTTGAGGTGAGAGGTGGGTTTTGAGGTAGCTTTAAAGTGACTATAGTTGTTTGAATAGCAGATGTTTGAGGTGAGGTGAGGTGATGTTAGTGCTGGATCATAGCATATATATGACAGGTGCGAAGCTAATAGTCGGGCGCTAAACCACTCCTTTAAGGCCTTCTTTAAGCCAAAACGAGTGGTTTAGTGCCCGACTATTAATAGTCAGTGCGGGTTTTAGTCGGCGAAAGCAAGTTGTCAGGTGAAAGCAGGATGTTGGGTTTCATTCTGGTGTAATAGTCGGGCGCTAAGGGCCTCTTCTTTAAGACCTCCGGCTTAAAGGTTGTCGCGCGAAAGTGAAAGCGTCGCGTTTTGTAACGCGTTTTTCTATTTTTATTAGCAAACACTACCAAAAAAAACCCCCCTATTTATTACGCCATCGGACAATACTACATTGAAATAAGATTACATCCATCATGGTCCGCTGTCGATCCACCGCCGAATTAGAGCACCTCCCTAGCCATCCTCTACAGATTCGAATGCACTATGCTCTCCAGTTCTTACGCGATAACCCAAAAGAGACTACAGCATGTGTAGTACGCCTACACTTTATTGAGAATAACGGCTTAGTTAGAACTGCGTGAAGAAGGGCTAAGAAGAGGGATATAAAGCATAGGCACCCAAACTATAAGAAGTATAAGAGGGGAGGTATCGGGTGCGGAAAATAGACTCGATTGGAGAGTAAAAGTAGGGTGCGAAGGGGGCTATATACACGTAGAAAAGGGGCTAAGCTAGGCCCAAATAGGGAGGCTAAAACAGGCCAATATTTCATCTGACAGGAGGCAAGAACAAGATATTAAGCGACTGGCAACACGAGGCAATTATTAAGTATACAACAGACGAGGCTACAAATGGGTGGAAAGGCACTATAACGCAGATAATATTTAATGCGATTGTGTTCCTTTGATACAGAGATCACAAATCCCCTCCTTCATAGCTCTGGTTCCAGTACAGTACTAGCTAAAAGCTACTCTTGAACTCTAGAAGATCAAGATCAAACCAATTGCAAGTTAGCGTATTAATATACACTTAGAGGATGATATTTTCAAGTGGTTTAATGAGGTTCGGCCTGCGCTAGAGAGAAGGGATATCTATGGAGGAAGCCAGTTACACAATACAGATGAGACAGGAGCACGATTGTGCTGTATAGCTGAAGAGGAGGTTATAGTGCCAATCTATATCAAGGAGATGTACACTAGAATACCCTGAAAACCGCAAATCCCTTACTATTATCGAGTCTATATTAGCAGATGGAAAAGCCATCCCTCTAGTTGTTTATTGTATCAGGATAGAAGCTGATAGAGAATTGGTTTAGTGCTCATATAACTGGCCATCTGCATAGAATAGCTGGACCATTTTATCAAACACAACAAATGCGGCCCTGACAAGCCATGGCATATTCTACTTGTTGACAGAGCTATATACTACGAGGCTCCTCTCTTTGTTCTTAAAGCACTTGCCCATAATATCAAGATTATTAAGTTTCCATCTCATTTGACACACCTTCTTTAGCCTCTTGATGTTGGCTGTTTTAGACAATAGAAGCACTGGTAACAGGTAGCATCATAAACGCAATTCAATCTTTCTTTCAACCAGAGTATAATGTTCATGCTTTCTTTTGACACCTTCGTTTTATTCACGAAAAGACTTTTGTTTCAAGCACAATCCAGTATGCTTTTAGGGATACAGGGATGTGGCCAGTTAGTTACAAAGCTGTCAAAGCTAAGATCAATGAATATAGAAAGAAGAAGAAGCAGAGGGAAGAGAAGAAGGCACAAAAGAAGCAGTATGAGAGAGATGAAGGGACACCTGAGCCTAATAGCAAGACTAATTATGGACTCCCTGAATTACTCCCTCCCTCGTTATACGCCGAATATCAATCGCCAATCAGATCAATGTGCAACAAGGTTACAGACTTACTTTCATCTCTATCCACAAGAATATATAATAATGTCATGAGTGCTACTTACACTTACCTTAGACATAAGAGTATCCATGAGTTAGAGATCTTATAAGCTCGAGCAACTACTACCAATCACCTCAAGAACAAGGAGCACTCCCACAAATCTCTGAACACTAGTAAATCTTTAACTAGGATAGAGGCTATTGAGCAAATCATTATAAAGCGTTGTGTAAAGGCAGATCAGGTTTTTAAGAAGGCGAAGTAAGCGATCATATTTTTTGAGAGCAGGAAGAAGGGCGAGCTTAAAGTAAGAGGGGCTCAGGCACAGAAGGATGAGCGAGCACGTATTGCAAAGCTAAAGAAGCTATGCCCTCAGGGGCTTATTCCAATTGGAGTAGAGATTCCTCCTGAGCTGCTTTTGCTCTTTTATACTATTTTAGACCCTGAAAAGCAGCCAACAACCAACGAACCTGAAGCTTTACAAGCTGGCCCTAACCTTGTTCAAGGCCTTGTAGAAGTACAAGCTCTCAAAGACAAGGCATACTCTTTAAGGCTAGAAGACTTCCTTGATTATACTATTAATCCTATAATTCTAGAGGAGGAGTGTATACGATTAAACTGACCTATCTTAGTAGTACTAATTAAGAGTGAGGGGAGGAAAGGAGAGGTGAAGGCAGTGGCGCTAAGAGCGTTGTAGAGTCAGTTGTGTTTTATAACTCAATTCTTTAGAATACAGACTTTGTTAGTATTAGATAATTGTATTTTTATGGAATTCAGATCATAATAGTATATAATTCTTTAGTGTGAAATATAATAAAATTAACGTTCTTTTATGACCTGCTCTCTGAAACGCGACACCTTCGCTTTCGCGCGACAATCGCTTTCACCGACTTTAGGGAACGGGCCCCTAAAGATGTAAGCCTAGCGTTGACTATTATTTCCTCGCCAAAAATTTGAGTCCTGAAATTTTCTGTTTTTCCCTACGAAAAACACTATAATTTAGAACTATTTTGAATTATAATTCATTCTACAACATATACAAATTTAAAGTAAATAAAAAAAATAAAATAAAATAAAAAGGAAAAGAAATCTTTATACTTATTAATACTCTACTACCAAATTGTATGTTTATAGGTTTTGATATAGGTTAAGTTATACTAATTTTTTCTCATGATTTTCTTGATTTTCGAGTTAGAAGTCTTCCCATACAAATTTATAAGGGAAAATACCCGACAAACTTCAAGTTCGCAACTCCTTCAAACAAGAAGCTTGTAGAAAAGAAGGTCCCAAGCATTAAGGGCAATCATCTCCTCCCTAACGAGTTCCATTCCCATTCAGCTCAAGAGGAGAAACCATACTTTCAGCCTCCATGCTGTCATTTCCATTCAAGTCGTGTCCATTGGCTCCATCTGGGATAGGGACAGTGATCTCCCCTGGAAGAGGATCACCACACTTATTGCGCCCAGAAGGCTGTAAAGAAGCAGGCGTAGGCTTGATATTGCTCTCAAAGATATCATTCGCAATCCCAATACCAAGCGGCACGCCTCCAATAGGGAATAGCTGGCCAGGACGATCCCCACGACCACCCATGGCCTTGTAGGTGATATCCTGGGCATTCTTGTACATGACCGTACCATCAGAGTTGAAACTCATTGACTCCAGGACATCACTTTGAGCGAAGGCATCGAAGCCCCAGTGAACGCCAAGGAAGACGCGGCTGATTCCGTTCTCGAACATACCGGCCCACAAGCTGGGATAATGTCGGAGACCAATATCGGTGCGGACGGTGCCCTGCTGGTCAGTGATGGGCAGCGTGGGATCGTATGGTTGGCGCAGGTCGCGACTGATGCCGTTGAGCTCGTCAGAGTATGCACTGAATGCGATGTTGTCCGCCTCATCAGGAGCAAAGCTCAGATGGTCTCGCTGCTTGTAGTACAGACGAAGAGATTGGAAGAACGCGCCGCCGAAAGTGGCGTGGCCCGAGGGGTAGGATGGGAATGGTGGTTTGAAGCTGATGAAATCTGTGTTGGTCTCGGGAGCGCTAAGGGTGAGCCAGAAAGCATCATGAAGAGGGTTTGTGAGATCTTGGCGAACGCCAGAGAGTGGTCGCCAGAACTCGAAGCAATACTTCTCAAGCCAAGCAAAGATACCAGCATCACCCATAGCAACATTTGCGAGGCAGAAAATGCGGGCAAAGTCAGCATTGTTCTTCTCATCCCGGAAGTCCTTCGCCGGTCTCTTCTCGACAGCAAGCTTGCGCATGATCTGATTGTAGTGGCGAGGAGGAGTTCCGATCAAGTTGGAGCCATCGTAAGCCCAAAAGTATCCAGTGACCGTCTGATCAGGAGTTCGGAGAGTGGTGTTCAGCGCTGAAGCTCCACCTTGGCGATATACTTCTTGGATGGCGAAGTTGTACTCCTTGAGGTTGTTGGTGCTGAAGCCGACTGGTGGATCGGCAAGAATGTGTTCAGTTGGGACACCATTGACCTTCCCCTGGACAGCGATACGCTTGCCGAGGAGTCCGTAAAATGGGGCAGTGAAAGGACGGGAGGCCTTTTGAGGTCCGTTGGGATTATTGGGGTCGACTGGGACAATGTGCACAGGATTTGTTGGGTCATCATCAAACCTGTACTGCCCTGGCATGACTCTGTATTGGCCTTCGAAGCATTAGCGAGGCTGCCGATGATGAAGATGGACAGGGAAATTCGAAATGACCTACCTTGATTGAACGGGGCAAGACCCTGATCGAGGGCACTGAGGATGGCATTTCCAACCGCCACTCCAAAGCGCCAGCTTCGAGAGAGCGTGTCGAGGACTTTGACCTTATTGAGATAGCTCTGAATGAGGTTCGCGATCTCATTGGTGGAGGCCGTAGCAATGGATGGATCAGGAGTTGTGTACAACTGACGCAAGACAGTGTTGGCAGCGCCAGCAACAGCTAGCTCCGCATCATCAGCACCAACCAGAGCAGGAAGAGGTGGAGTAGAGGTAGCTGAGAGATAGGTAGTCGCGACACCCGACTTGTCAGGATGGATGGAGAAGTAGGTGTCATTGATCGCAAGGTGGAGAATCGCCAGGTAGCGAGAGGCTGATGGAGGACTGTTACCAGGACCGGCAACGGAAGTCACGAGTCTGTTGAGGTCCAGAGCCAAGCTGTTCCAGAACAGAATGTAGTTTGTGTTCCATTCTGCTGGCTCATTGACAGGTGGAAGGACAACCATGATGATTACTGTGGATTTGATAGAGGCTTGGAGTGAAAAGTGATGAATATGGAGATGAAGTAATGTGAGTTGAAAGATGGAGATGCAGAATCCTTGAGGTGGGTATTCTTATTCCTTTAAGCACTACATTGGCTGAAACCCTCAGCTCTCTGACCATTCTGACACTGAAAATAATCTCGGATTCAGCGAAAGGACAGATGCAAGGCCCGGTGGGGTTGGTGAATGTGAGTTCGACAGGAGGATTCTTACCCTCAGCCGAAGGCCTTCCACACCAAGAACATCTCAGCCTCCTTGCCCAACTTCGGTGGCAAGTATCCACTGACTGCTTTGAATAGACCCACCTCAAGAGGCAACGACGCATACTTCACATGCAGCCGACGCTGAGCCACCTGCAATTGGCCGAACGATACAACTTTGGGTGGTCAGATGAGATAAGGCAAAATGTGGCTGCTGAGTCGGAAGAACAGATTGATTTTTGCATTCCAAATGCTAACAGGCATTGAGAAATTGGGAGCAGCTGTCTGTAAATGGTAAGATTCCAACGTCAGGCTAGTGACCACTCTGCTTGGAGGGCCAAGAAGTAAGGAAATGATTGGCTTCTGACATAGAGACTAGAAAACGACTGAACGACAGCCTCGCACTGGTCTTGTTAAACTCATCTATCAGCGAGAATGCGGGAGGCTTAAAATGTTCGAGAATATGCATGCCATCCACATAGCCTCAGGGTTCCTTTTTTTTTTGGCTACAGAATCTCCGAATGGGACTCTGCAGGGGAAGAGAAGTGGTTGCGGACCACAAGCTATCTTTGAGAGACGAACAAATCACGGTGATACATAGCTTCAATCAGCTAGACTGACTCCGAGGTATTCCCATATCACTACGAGTAAGCTTATACCGGTGCGGCATCTTGCTGACAGGAACATGGGTCCTGCAGCTGTGTGGTAAGACGGCTTTGCAGCTCCGCCTTTCGGGGCGCGTGATTGTGTCGTGCATCGGGAAATTCCCTTCCGCACTACCCCTGATCATTCCATCGTTCTGGCCTAGATCAATATAATAATCCGACTGAGCCTCGTCAGGTTGAACTAATATTGACCTCGTGGTACTACCACATCTCGTATAATATGACGGTCAGGACTGATTGCTTGGCGGCACTTCAAATGCTGACAGGTCCTACAACTAAAGAGTAAAGTAACACGAGTGACAAACAAGTGTGATAGGATTGGTCTGGACCAGCTCGAGCAAACATGGTACGATGAACTCAAAAGATATCACGAGCGAAGAAAGGGAGATCTCAAGTGGGCAGCTCTGTTCTGATGCAAATCTGTCCCACGAAGCGAAGACTGCAACCGACGTGGACACCGAGGAGGGTAGGGGCGACGAGTATTTGGTTCTTTTGATCCCCAAAGCCGCCGAGAAAGCTTTCTTTTCTTAACAGCTCGTTTGAAGTGGGCGCAGGAGCTGGAGGTGGTGGCATCGACAACGCCTCTTCCTTCGTAATTGTCTTAGAAGGGCCGACCCCTCCATCATCCTCCGTATCCTCGTCGATGATCTCCTCCAGTGCCTCCTGCCGCCTCATGAACGCTCTTCTCGCAGCCTCCTCATCTTCCTGGCTCTGTCTTCGCTTTTCGTCATCGATGCTTCCCGTGCCACAGTGACCTCCAGGCCATCCTTGCCAACTCGTTCGTTCCTTGCATTCCTCGTCCGGATTTCGTCCAAGGCATCTGCAACAGCCATTTCCCGTTTCGCGTCCAAGGTCTTCGTCTCCAACTCCTGCATGGTGTTCTTCTCTTCCTCCTCTTGCTCGAGGCGATCGAGCCTCTCCTCGTCACTCTCCTGCACGCCGCCACCGTTCATGCGCCATGGCTCTGTGTTTCTCTTCGCACCTCTCTCGCACTCGTAGTCCATATTCTTTGGATCCATCTTGAATGTGATGAGCATCGTGTGCAGCGGATGTAGCAGCGGTAGATGGGGATGGAGTAGTATTTCTCGTCGGTGGTTTCTTTGCGCGCATTGAACTTGCGCCCCTTGTAGATGTCATGCTGTGCATTTCATAGGGAACGGAGCTATCAATCGAACGGTTTGGGCTCTGGGGCCTGCTTGCTTGGGCGCACGCGACCTGACGATCTTGGAGGGGCCGAAGTCTGGAGGGCAGTATATGGTGAGGACCTTCGTTCAGACACGGTGAGAGGTGGTCAGAGTGAAAAAGGTCTTACTTGGTATCCAGAATAAATCGCAGATAGTATCTGGAGTTTTGAATTTTTTTCGTAGAGCGGAAGCTTGCTTGGAAGGGAGGGTTGTCGTTATAAAACGATAGAGCTTCGTGATGGCGACTTGTTTCGGCCTTGCCTCGCCCCGCTAAATTTTTCAGGTCGAACGAGGCTGCCAAATATTTACATTGCGACGCGCCTCGCGATTTCCTCCGGCACAAAACCAACCAGATCTCCCAGAAAGCAAAGATTTGGCTTTTCTGAACACTTCTTCGATGCCTCGGGACTCATGACTTTACGATTTCCCTTTCGAATGACCCGAAGTCCAGCATGGAGAAGTTCTTGAAGGACTGGCGTCAGGATGCCCTGAAACAAACACCAATACGATTCTGCCATCTTCATTGGAGATAAATTGCTGGCTTGACTCGTATGCTGTCTCTTTCCACTGTTATGAACAAACACTGACTCCTCAGAAAACGATAAGGATGCACTCTGGCTTGCCCAAGTCCACTTCTCTACCGGAAACTACACACGAGCGCAAAGCTTCCTCTCCAACGATCTCATTGCCCGCAACGCCTCTTGCTGATACCTCTCTGGACACTGTTACATCAAGCAAGGAAGATTCGACGAAGCCCTCAATGTCCTCGGAGAAAGTATCCTACACACTAGCACCATGAGCAACAGCCGGCGCAAACTACAATACACAAGTGGGCACAGCAGAGCAGGGTCCCACCATGCAAAAGGGCGCGCAGAACGAAACGAAAGAAGTGAAGCTGCATAAGAAGAAGCTCTAATATCCGATTCGAGGCTGCAATGTGTTTCTTGCGGGGCCTTTGCTACGCCAAGCAGAATGCTTTCGATCGAGCAAAGGAATGTTACAAAGATGCTGTACGGATAGATGTCCAGTATTTTGAGGCGTTCGACCAGCATGAAGAACTGTTTGATGTCACCAGACGAAGCGTGGGAGTTACTTGAATCTCTGGACTTCGATTCGATATCCGTTCCAGACGATACATCCTCGTCACAAGAAGCTGCAGAGTTCACCAAGGCTTTCGCCGACTAAAAGCCAGAGGCTTTTAGGAGCAGGCACACGCACTGACAATTATGGCTATAGAGTAACAAACCTTATACCCACTTATATAATCAGAGACTTCCTGCCTAGTAGGGTTGGCGTATTTTACGGTTTTAAAACGTAGAAAGAACATAACGTCTACGTTTCATTATTGTCGATTAGATTGTCGTTGATTCGAGACTTCGTTCCAAGAATCCATTTGGGTATAAGAAGTGACAGCAACATTCCTTGCTCTTGAAGTATATTTTAATACGAACCTCCTACTCTTCAATAAGTAAAAACCCCAGCGCTCTCGATCATCTCCCTGGAGATGACCCAGGGCTATCCTATGACGGGTTCTGTTGGTAGGAATTGCCTAATCGGGTATAGCCTGTCTTTCCCCTCTTGTAGTACAAGAGTGCTAGCCTACGGCTCGCACGAAGCCTTCGTACTTTTGTGATGGCTGG
>NXFV01001741.1:0-27552 GCA_002803225.1 Gamarada debralockiae
TATAGAGTATATATATATAGAGAGTATATATATATATGGAGTATGCATACATATAGAGTATGTATATAGATGGAGTATACGTACGGATAGAGTATATGTACAGATGGAGTATATATATGGATGGAGTATGTGTACGGATGTAATATGCATACGGAGGGAGTATATATATAGAGGAAGTATATATACGAAGGGAGTATGCATGCCCCGATCGTATGCTTATAGAGAGGTCGTACTGTATGCGTACAGAGGAGTATGTGTACGAAGGGAGTATGTATACAGATCGAGTATACATATAGAGGGAGTATGTATACAGAAGGAGTATATTGTAGAAGGAACGAAATGCGAGTATAGCGCTTCCCGATTGCGCTGTGTATCGCACGTGCTCTCAGTGAGGGATAAAACAAAAACAACGTAAAACGAAGGTCAAGTGCTCGAACGCACTGCAAAAATGCATCAGAAAACAAGTTGTACGAATGTGCATATGTGTGTAGGTGTCTAGGTACAGGTCCAGCTGCAAAAGACAAAATATGCCCGGCTGGCACGTGACATCCAGCTAAGCGATCAGCGTGACCGATTTCCCCACCACAATATATGGAGCTCTGGAAGACGTTCCCCATAAGCTCGGACCGGACGTTTACTACGACATTGGAAAGCCATATCCTGTATCCTTATCACGTCGAATTTCGCTAGCTCTTCAGTAGACAATGCATAAGCCGGGATGAAACATGTTTATTTTATTTGCGAATTGTTTGACTTGCAACGTCGATATTGAATAGAAGGATATCAGTGTGGAAAGACACGACAAGCCACAATCCAAGATGGCGCCTCTCAAGACCATGAAAGCTGCACGATATGACCCAGTACCACTCTGATACTGCCCTCTAAAATCCCCACGACTAATATTATTGTTGCTCTCTAGAAAACAAACAAGATTGGCCTGGCGACTATACCTGTCCCTGAATTTAATGAAAATGAGATCCTCATCAAGACTATTGCAGCAAGCATATGTCACTCCGACTTGGTGAGATAGTATCTCAGCCTCACACCTCGGCGCATCTACTGATCCTCTCGCACAGATGCTCATCGACGGTTCCAGCCAGACAGGCCCCTCGGAACCCATCACCATTGGACACGAAGCAACAGGCGAGATCATAGCACTCGGTTCCAATGTCAAAGGGTTCAGCAAAGGCGACCACATTGGCTTTGTAAATGCTTATGGCGCATGTTTCAAATGCGAAGGATGCGTGTGTCACTATGTTTACTGCGCCGGGGGCAAGATGACGATGCAAGGCTTCACAATTGATGGATATTTTCAAGAGTACTGCAAGATAGATCCGAATACTGCGATTGTGTTGCCGGAGGGATTGGATGCTAGTAAAGCTGCTCCTTTGTTCTGTGCAGGAATCACCGGTACGTTACTCTTTGTTTGATTAGCACACAACTGTCATTGATTCTAAACGCGAAGAGTACATGCTGATTGTCACATAGCATATCAAGGTCTCAAAGCCGCCCGCCTGCAGTCTAGTCAATGGCTAGCCATAATCGGATGCGGTGGCCTCGGCCAACTTGCCATCCGTTACGCCAAGGCTATGGGACTTAAAGTCATAGCTATCGATGTTGATGATACTGTTCTCGCTCTCGCAAAGGAAGCCAAAGTTGATGCGGCTTACAACTCACGCTCTATTCCCTGCTATCTCGACGACATCACCAAAATTACCGGCGGTGGCTGCGACGCCGTCATCGTTTTCACCGCTGTAAAAGCTGGGTACGACTCTGCACCCAAGACCTTAAAGGTTGGAGGGAATCTTGTATGTGTAGGTTGTCCTCCTAAAGAAGTGAGTTTCAACGCAATGGAGATTGCCTTTGAAAGATATCACGTCTACGGGGCAAATAACTCAGCGACACCGGAGAAATTGAAGGAATTCACGGCATTTACTGTGAAGTACGACATAGAAAGTCCGCAGCGAATTTTCAAAATTGATGAGATTGACGAAATGATAGAAACAATGGTAAAGGCGAAGATGGGGGGAGCGAGGTTAGCCGTCAAGTTTTAGATCCTATAAATCATCTGGAGAAATACGAGTACGAGGCTGCCATAATCTTCGCAGGAGACAGTATATCAAAGTTCGCCATGATCAAGAAAACACGTAGTGAAAGCACTGCTATGCAGTATTATGTCCTGTTTATCTATAGAACACCTAGTCTTCCAATTATCAAAACCCTTTAACCTCCGGCAAATGCAATATCATCCACTTACAAACATATCGTGGATCTGGATTAATATGTGATATCGATCCGCCGTCTTCCAGTTATCACCTATATTATTTAAACTAAGACGGCGCTTGCCCGGCCGGAAGATATTGATTCAAAGTTCGGTTCCTGTTCGAAGGAGAATAGTTGATCTCATGATGTGTGCAAGAATAAATGTGTTAGATTCTGACCAGGTTGGCTATGGCTGTAAATGTAAAATAAAGCTGCAAGATGCACCTCTTTTACCACTATCTCCCGTTCCTAAACAGCATGGCTAGGTAAAGGTTTCCGTGCCTTTGCAAGTTTTTCGTGGCCAATTATATCCTCATCCCTCATATTGTGCAGAGTCGCAGCGACCTCGTGCCCTAACACGACATTTGGCACCCAGAAGCAGATAACAATAGCAATGACCCCAAATCCGATGCTGGTAAGGAATACGGCACCGTACGCCTGCGCGTACGCAACCTGAAATGCCCTTGACCCTGCGGCAATGACTGCTGGCGTAATTCCCGCTACAGAACCAATTGCATCAGCGGTACCAGTTGTAACAGCAGCGAAATAACTTGCCACTGAAGTCTCGGGGAGGCCAGCCTTGAGAATCGCTGCAGGGACATTCTCCATAATTGTCGCGGGTAGGCGGTTGCTTAGGACCGCGACGTAGATGGCAACACCTATGGACGAGATAGCTGATCGCATTGAGCCTGCAGTTCCGCCTCCGGCACCGACATCTTGCTGGGAGTCGACTAAGACGGTACATAGCAGAGCGGCAATGGCTTCGTTGTAGCCAATGGCGGTGCTGGCAATCAGGACAAAGGCGATGGCCAATCCTGGAGTGTCGGGATTGGCAGCTGCAGTAGCTGTGAGAGGAGTGAGTCAAATACCTCGAGAAGGGCTTAAGAAAGGGTCCAGCTAGAGCCGCTCACCTGAGAGAAAAGTGGTCCCAACAACAAGGCATGTCATACATTGCCACCTGGTGTACCCGATCAACTTTTGCCCAATACCGCCGAAGAGTTCACCGGTAGTAACTCCCACACCCACAAGGCATGCTATCCATCCAGCGTACATTGCGTTGCCATTGCCGTATACAGTTGAAGCCATTTGCGGCCATATGATAGCAAATGCATAGTAGACGATTGCACCAACGGACACAATCAGTGCAGAGGCGACCCAGCCCTTGTTTCTGAACAGTTGCATTGGGATAAGCGGTTCTTTCAGGTCCGTTTTGGACTCATAGACAAGCAAAGCGACGAGGAGGCAAAATCCGATGACAATTGTCAAGATGACTTCTGCAGATTTCCAGGGATAAGCCGATCCGCCCCAGGACAGGCCGATGATAAATCTGCGTAGCAGTTAGCCTAGGCTGATAGGGCAAAGAGTATAGAGAGGGACGAACAATACCAATCCGGCAACATACAGGAATGTGCCAACGTAGTCGAATTCCTTAATCAGCCTCCACTTGCTATCGTTGCCGTGTTTCATATGGAAATTTGGGGGAAAGTAGAATAAGACACATGCTGCGAGTGTGATCACGTCAAGGATGATCAACAAGTAGTAGCTCCACCTGAAGCCAGCATCTGTATAGAGGATGAAGGCAGTCGAAACGGCGGCTCCGAACCCAGCTGTAGGGTATAACAACAGGAACAATGACGAGCAGACCCAGAAACGATGTTTCATAGGAACGAGCTCGCCAATGAGAAATGCGTACGAATATCCTGTTGAAGCTCCTAGGCCGATGAGCGTTTCGCCTCCGATGAGTACGGGAACTGTCTTCGCTGTAGCACAGACGATAGCGCCTACCAAGCCAAAGATAACACCACCAATGACGAACCAACGCCTTCCAAAGATGTCTGAAAGGCGACCGACGAGGGTGAGACCGAGTGCTAGACCGAGGGTGTACACAAGAGACACCCAGATAATACTCGGGCTGGGGCCGAGTACGACATCAATTTGATTCAGTATTGGCGCTATCAGTGCAAAGCCACCAGTACCCGCCATCAAGTTCAAACCAATGGCCAAGTACGCCCCCAAGAACTTTGTGCTTCTATAGTATCCAGGCGGAAGCTCCTCTATGTCAGCAACGAAACCGCCGACGTGAGGAACGATGCCATGACCAGTAGCAATTTCGATGGGTGGGTTATATCCCTTCACATCGTCGATATGCTGGGATCTGGGACCACTGGCGTCGTCCTTAGCTATGCTGGTAGCCATTGAATGTTGTCCACTTGTGACAGAAAGATAAATGTTTTTGAATAGGAATATATTAAGGTGCTCGTCATGAAAGGGCGGATGAATATCTCTATATATGTATAGGGTATAAGGCCGTGGTAATGCTGGAAGTAGAGAACCGACTGATAACGAGTCTAACCACATGAGTCTATGCAATTAGGGTCATTTTCTTATTAACGAGCCCTATAAGGAAATTTCGAACTTTAAATTTTGTTATAAATTCTTAAATTATTATTATATAGTACACTTTAGGTTCTTCTTAATTATAATATCGAAATATAAGCAATAATACTTTATAGTTATTTAGAGGGTTTTAAGTGAAGTAGGTAACTTTGGTTTTCTGAAGCCTGAAATGCCGCCTAAGCGCACATATTTACGCGATTAGGCTCGTGAGGCAGCGTATCTAGACGGCGCTCGATCTTCGCTCCGGTAGTATCTGGGAGGCCTGAATGAAAAACAGACCGCCTGGTTTCCTGTTTTCTGTCGAATCAATCATGTTCATTAACATGAGCGGCGTCGTAAGCCTTCCATGCCAATTTCCTCCATTCCTCACATGTTTGGTCTGCGCAAATCGAGGCTATTCCTAGGATGTCTATTTCCGGTCAGCTCCAAAGCCTACTTTGTTATTCCGTGTTTTGCATAATTGGCACAATTGCCGTAGCAGCTTTTTCGGCAAGCTTCGCCCCGGAATAAGTTACCCAAGGACATCCAAGAAAAGATAGCAAGGAGCGACGGAGAGAATCATTTCCAGAGCTAAGGTGGAACTCTTCGATTTGCACTTCTTGTATTAGAAATCATCCTCTATCAAGTATTGGACACATCGCATCCGTCAACAACTAGTATCTTCATTCTTCACTCTTCTAGCACATTATTTCTGCTCCTGCTTCTGCCCCATTGACACAATAATGGATATCACGAAGATGAATGCCCTAACCACCATCGATCTAGCCTTAATTTTCACAATTGTCAAATATGGGGCTGCAGTGTCGGCCGTCATTGCAAGCGCTTTCAATTCTCGACTTGAGGAAATCTGCTAAACATGTCTTAAGGTCACGCTCTACATATTCGGAATATGCATTTACCGCGTCTATTTACACCCTCTGGCTAAATTTCCGGGGCCGCGTATCAATGCTATTAGCCCTCTTCCCGTGATCTCGGCACTCATAAGAGGCCGCCTGGCCATGGAGATGAAGCAAATGCACAACATCTACGGTTGGTGGCAGCTTTATGCGGAGGCAGGGCATATGTGCTGACTTTATTCTAGGCCCAGTCGTGCGCATTGGACCCAACGAGCTGACGTTCAACACAGCACAGGCATGGAAAGACATCTACGGTCACCGCCAGGGACACGTAAATTTCCCTAAAGATCCAGTACATGCCGGTCCCGTGACGCCTGTGGGTGCTAGAGGTACTCCAACACTGCAGTATGAACCCAATGAAGCGAGTCATGCACGGCAAAAGCGAGTGCTGGCGCATGCGTTCTCGATGAAGGCGTTGCTCGAACAGGAGGACATCGTCGTAATGCATATCAAAAAGTTGATAAAAAATCTGAAGAGATTAAGCAAGGCCAATTCAGACATCAATATCTGCGACTGGTTCTCATTTGTAACGTTTGACCTAACAGGCGACCTTACGTTTAAAGAAAGCTTTGCATGCTTAGATGAAGGCAAGCTACCCAAACAGAGATGTGCTGCACGAAACAGCGACTGACTTCTTCTATGATGATTTGCAGGCCAATATAATTTCTGGATGGAGCTGCTATTCAAGTCCATTCAAGCTGGAGCATTTACCCAAGCAACTCGACGGTTCGCAACAGCTGGCAGTTGGCTCCAGCTGAAGCTGATGTCAACGTTCAAAGACGTGCGCGAACAGAACAGGAAACACATGGAGCTCTCTTATGCAAAGGTCATGCAGTGAGTGCTTCGTACTGCTCATCAATGGCCTCACCAAAACTGACTTCAATAGGCGCTTTACAAACGAGGACGACACGCACCGTGATTTCATCTGGTACATCTTGAAGAATAAGGAACGATTCGATATAACACAAGAAGAGATTATAGCCAACTCGTCACTATTCATGTAAGATCGTCATCACCAGAGAGTCTACTCTAGCAACTGATACCATGATTCTCATAGCATAGCTGGCGCTGAAACAACTGCGAGCGCCCTAGCCGGCTTATTTGCCCGTCTCTTCTATAATCCCGCTGTCTATGACAAGCTCGTTGAGGAAATCCGCTCCACGTTTAACTCAGCCGATGAGATCAATCACGCCCGGATCCTCAAGATGCCTTACGTTAATGCATGCGTGACCGAGGGTCTTCGCATTCATCCTCCTGTCCCCGGTGGAAATCTCCGCATGGTGCCGCCCGCTGGCGATACTGTTGATGGAACATGGATCCCAGGAGGCACTACTGTCTCTGTAGGAAACTGGTCTGCGTCTCATAACCCTCTCAACTTCCGCAATCCTGATGATTTCATCCCTGAGCGCTGGATTGGAGATGAATACGCCGATGATATCAAGGAGGCTATGCAGCCATTCTCACTTGGTCCTCGAAACTGTATTGGGAAGAAGTAAGTTTTACTTTTCGTGTGCATTTTGGGCCGCTGACGTGAATACTAATAACATAACACTACTAGCCTGGCAATTATGGAGTTGCGCCTGACACTTGTGCATGTGCTGTGGCACTTTGATATTCGTAGTACTGATGGAGCACCAAACTGGGACCCTACCGACGATGTTAAGAACTTGCGCTCATATATGGTTTGGGATAAACCACCGCTTATAGTTAAGGCTTATTCGGCGACTAAATGAGAAAGGGTCGATAACTTTGTTGATGGGAAAAACGACGTAAAGAGAGCATATGACAATACGAATGAGAATTCTTACACAAATCAAGTAACACGAAATCACCAGGCCAAACGCTAGAATCTAAGGGGGATTTTTAGGGGGATTTGTTTGGATATCTGCATATCAAATTGCCATCAATGATGACTGAGATATATTCTGGGAGAGATCAAGTCCTCGGACTTCAGTCATAGATTTCGTAATGCATCTGATTGGTTTCAACAATTTAGCTCTAAAGAGCCTTTAAATGGTGGACCCTGCACTTGTTTCACAAGTCTACAAAGCTATACTAGGAGTTAAACAGCATTCGAATAGACCTATACCCGACCTGATCGAAAAGACAGGTGTTTAAGAATAACTCGAGCTTTTGCCAGTATTGCGAGAACATTCGAACTCACTATCCAACCCATCGATAACGTCCTTAACACTCTCCTCGCTAATGCCTGTTGCGGTTCAGGGTGTGGCTATAAGGGTGTACGCAACGACTCAATTTGAACTGACTATTTACAGTGGATATGGAGCCTGTACTTATAGGGCCCTTGGGCCTTGTAGGTCCTGTGACTCACTCACTGTAGCCTGACAGACTACAGCAGTCCGTACAGGGCCTAAGGCCCTATAAGGTTCCAACAATGCCCTCAGTCTCCATGACCGACACCGTCTTTATATGCTTGTTCTTATCAATGCTGCGCGTAAACAGTGCCGCCACAGATGCGACACCAAAAGTCGCCGCAACACGGAACACAAGCTTGAAGCCTGATAGATATACTTTCTTGTTTGCCAGCTGTGCAACGACTTGGATAGCTGGAGTTATGCCTGGGACTGTTAAATGCAGCAGATGTGTTCAGTTTCGCTGCAGCGAAGAGTTGCAGGTATGACCCCGCTTCTTCATACCCGAGTGTCTTTGTTAGCAGCCTCCTGGTATCGAGCAATCTACTACTAGTGGTGGTTTATGAAAGTCTGCCTGACTTTTCCCGCGCCAGTAGCATTGTCTCGCTTACTCTTTTCTTCTGCCTGATGATTCCCATGCGACGACAGAAATGCGGGGTGTGGGGCACGGGGAGTGCGGGCAATAAAATAATCGTTAGTCTCCAATAGGTCGATGCAAACGAAAGTGCACCCCTTAGATTCCTTATCCTCCTATTCTGTATTGAGGCCTATATTTACAGCTACTTAATATATAGATGAAACCTTTTCTTCTCCTCCTAACTCGATTAAATTGCAATCCTATATATTTATATATTCAAAGAAGATGTGGAATTAGAGCCGTGTTCTAGCTGTCACCTGTAATAGCTGCCTATAGTAGTGCCTACGGATCGCAGTAGGAGCCTACGCTACCTGCCTATAGGCCCTGTGAGTCAACGCCTAAGGAGTCACTACAGTGACTGCCTAAAGGGACTGAAGCCTATAAGTAGAAGCTTAATATGATTAGTTATAGAGCAGCCAATTCAATCGTTTTAATATCTACTCTTTGATCACCTGATGTGCTACCCCATGTACCTATACTTCTTATAGAAGATAAGATCCCATTATAAAGTAAATTCTACCCTTTAAATCTTTAAGTCTTAGATTAATAAAATAATAGAATACTTTATTTCCTTATATTCGAAAGATACATCATTAAAATTAAGAAATAAACTAAAGGGTTTCTCCTTTTTAAAGGTTATATCCTTAGCATCGTTGCATTTAAGTCGTGGTTAGGATAGGCATTAATCACTTCTCGCCATTTAATTGCAATACAAATAAGAGGTTCAGAAATCTAGGTGCTTTTTCGCTTGTACTAACCGGACGGGAGGTACAGACACCGACGATTAGTATCCAGCTCCAATAATGAAGAGGTGCAGGCAAGAAAGCACTACACAGCAGTCTATGTAACAACCACAAAGATAATCAATCATCCTGTACATTCAAAGACTCACTGCTTCTCTCTCTTGCTTTCACCCTTCAAAGTTGCAGCAGTTAGATAATCCTATCTCGTGTAAGTCGCATCCACTGTGCTCCCTGTCGCTAAGCTTATGTTAGAACCATAAACACTAAGGCCCCTTGCACCCAATCACGTTGTGAATCACGTTACAATCGCCGTTTGCTCTTCTCCTGACCATCGAAGACCCCGATCAATAAACTCTGACGATATTATATCAGAACCTATACGATCAAAAAAATGGTCCAAAAAATGGTCCTGCTGCTGTGGCGTCATTTCATCTCGAGTAGTGTGAACTACATCAAGAGGATGAGGCGCAAATGACATGCTCTGCGCATTCGAACCCTCTCCAGACCTTGGGACAAAACCACCGCAATTTGATAGAGTATTCTGCTGCCGTTTATGTGATACTTGTTGCTGGTCTTCATAGCTACTGGCACGGCGCACAGGAACACTTCCGCAAGACAATCCGGGAAGCGACATTTTTAACTCTGCCATCGCGGCTTTCACAACTGCGGACATGGACTCAGCGGGTTTGTAGATACTAGTCATGTCCATCAGCGCCGCTGATAGGCATTCGAGGTACTGTATGTAGCTCTCCCGCTCCTTTGGATCAACGACGAATGATAATGCCGCGATGAGGCTGATTGCAGCGGTACCCGCATGCTGCATGCCACTGATGAAGATTTGCCTTGTCGCAAAGTGCTGGCGATACTGCCAAAAAATTCTGGTGATCTGAACGGCATGCATTGTGCACTTATTGCGAGAGAGCTTCGAGAAGAGGGTATCGTATCCGTCCTGGGTACACGGGTCTTCGCAATTTTCGATGCTGTTGCTAGCCGGTTCCGGGAGCGAGGAGTTGAGATAGAGGGCAAATGGCCGGTATAGTAGAATGAGAGTGCAATGATACTGCTGATGCAACAAGAAATAACTTAATGGGGCGTTTTTGATATTTTCAGGCGCCCAGCGGAGATGTGAAGGGAGGTTCTGGTGCCACAGGCTCAGCTCAGTATGAAGAGCTGATGCATGGGAAACTGTGCCGCCCTCTTCAGAGATCTTTCCTGCCAGCTCCATCAATTCGAGAAGCATTTCGTATATTTGGGTTGTAAGAGGTTTCTGAGATATTAAAGGTGTACCGGTGTCCAAATGGGTCTCGAATCTTTTCGAGAATTGGTGAATGTCAGATCTTTTTATGCTGGTCGGTCTCCCTAGGAACAATGACCAGTACCTGCGAACATGGATTAACGCCAATCTTCGTAGCCGTTGATAGATATTCTTACTTGTCAGATATCATACATGCCTGCAATGTCATTTCTCTGACCTTCACATCAGTTTCTTTAAGGCCCATCTCTCGAGAATCCAGGTGGAGTCCAATGTCGAACGCAAGCCGACAAGCCATACCTGAAAATTATCTTCAGTAAGGAATATGAATGAATCTATGTCAGTCAATACTCACCCGCGTACATCCAACCCGTATTATCCCTCCCAACTAGAGTGAGTCAGATCACCGCTTTCCATACAGAGTCAAAAGGATCATACCTCCAGCTTCAAGATCTCCAAGTATCAATAACGCTTGAATACAAGGAATACCTGCAGAAACCTCAGTCAGTAAAATCCCGACTCGCTCGAAAGTCACTGACCACCTGACCATTCAAGCTCATCATCAAGCATGAATTTTGCCTCTCTATGCAATCTGCTCTCAATGCCTAACCCTGGTCCAGCTATCCGTTTCATGTCGTCGCGACTCTTTTCTGCGAAACGATAACCCATGGCAAGCATGCATATATGTAAGAATCCCGAATAGTACGGATTTGGACGTTGTCCGTCGTCGCTGTTCTGAGAAAACGCCGATTCGTCGATTGTGGGCGAAACTTCATTGTAGAATTGCCAGAAATGATGCATGAGATAGTCTTTGGTATCTTGAGACAATGATCTGATGTATCTCTGTGCTCTCTTGATGTGATCTTGTGATTCTTGTACACCGTCATGTTGCCCATTGAACAACTCGGAATAGATGTAACAGTTGCTAGAAGAAATCTCGTTAGATCACCTTATCAGTATTGGAAATGTGGCCCTCGTCTGCACGAAAACCTTCAGAGGATGAACCAAACCGAGACTTACGAAGTTGGTCCGTAGTAGCGCTGCCGTCCGCTCATCTGGTCAACACTTAAATGTCCTTCTGTTGATATAACTCGACTAATAAGATCTCCCTCCTTTGCTAGAGATTGTACGACAATTGGTGGAGACTCTGGTGGGAGATGCCCAAGCCCTTTCATCACATCGTTGCTCATTTGGCATTTAAACAAGTCAAGGAGTTGGCCATCCAAAGCCTCTTTCTGCTCCTTTTCCACCGCCGTAGCTGGCCCCAAGTTGTCTGACTTTCGGTTCATAGGACGGTCAAGTTCTCTGGAAGGCACACCTAGTTTCGTTGTCTTTGGTGGATAGACGACTTGAGGAGGCTGTACCCCTTTTTCAATCAACATTTTCTCCAGAAGTTGGATCCGGTTAGTAAGGGTGCTGGTGTAAGCTTTTGAAGTTGGTCGCTTCCGCAGGTCGTCACAACGTATGATGCAGTCGATGCCAGCCTGTGTGCAGTAAGAGCAACTGGACTCGCCTTGGTTCAATACGCACTGCGACACAACGACAATTAGTAATCTTCATATAATGAAGAGCAGAAAATATTCAAGGATTCAATTTCTTGGAGGCTATATGACATACACGAATACGACGCTCTCTGCAAGCGCCGCATGCTGCTGAAGTTCGACATCGTGTTTTTTTGGGTGCCTCAATTCTGGCCTCTTCGGCACTGTCCATTCTCTGGCCAGTACGATGTGCCAGAGTGCAAAATTCAATCGGCCTTGGGAAGATGATGACAATTGATGATATCCAAGATAGAATAGTGGGGGAAAGAGAAGAGCCAAGAAGAGAATTTATTGCTGGAGTTATTGTATTTCAGGCGGGCAGTGCTTGGAGAGCCGACGCAGGAGATTTAAGATAAGTGCGGGGTAGTACCGTGTGGTGCGCGCCTAAGATATGGGGAGACCAATACTGTAGGAGGAGAGCGTGGGGCAAGGGGCGTGGGATTGAGAAACGCTCAAGATCGTTTAGCATGAGAGCTATCTATAATCTACCTCATGGACCCAAATCCAGTATCTCGTAAGGTTTACGATGATACAGTGTTCCAAACTGCATTGTTGAGATCGTGGCCTGAGCAGAACTTAGACAGAAAGACATATACCAAGTACATATATGTTGTATAGGGGAATGCGACTATGAGCGACTAGGGGTATATTTACGGGCATCGTTTTCCGAAGGACCCTTCTGTCTTGTTAGGCCCGGCGCCGGACTAGGAAAATGGGGCAGGGAAGGGGCTCGACCCCCGGTTCCACTGGACAACCGACCACGGACGGGACTGTGGTGGGGCGAAATGCGAGTATGAGCGCTTCCCGATTGCCCTGAGTATCGCACGTGCTCTCAGTAAGGGATAAAACTAGAACGGAAACTAATGACGTAAATCGAAGGTTATGATGCTTGAACACACCTGCCGAAAAATGAAGCGAACGGCAGCCTGGGGCGGTTCGCCTTCAATCGCTACCCACTTCGCGCGTGAACCACTATCATTTCTACACTTCTCTCCGATCTTAGACAATATACGCTCTAGAGCATTACCTTGATCTGATCCACGAGCTGTCTGTTTCATAACAAGTTACAGGGCTTCTTTTTATTAAAGCTCAAAGACCTTGTAAAGACCCAAGTTTCACGCGATAACCACCATTTCAAACACTCCAATCAGAGTAGACGAACACGTTATTGACTTCAGGTAATGCAATGCTTGTTTGAAATGAAGTCACTAGCTAAGTTTTGGGTCGAGTGACACGAGCAACTTCGCCTCCCAGAGATGGGTCGATGCTGTCGCCGCTGCGACGACTCTCCTCTCCTCCACAGGTTTCCCCCCATAATCACATCCTCCATTTAAATATCAACCACCCCTAACAATAACCATTTAGATCTCGAGGAAATTTCTCTGCCTCGGGACTGGCAAACCGTTTCCATGGATCTAAGTAAGCGAAGTACAGCTTCACAGACTTCCCCCGTTACCAGGCGACTCTTGAATCATGTACAGCCTCTTCTTCGAACCATAGAAACCCTGGCCATGTGTTTTGAAAGAGCGATCAATCCTCTCGCAGCAGATTTCAAGGTTATATGGGGCTTACTAGATCTCAATATTGCGGTTCGTTGTGGAAGATGAAGATTGATTCGTGAGGATGCTGATGGCTACTAGCTTTCATGTGCCTCAACGGATAAACTCAGGAGGACAGCAGGATGGTCGAAGAAATTGCGGAACGTGATCGAGCTGTTTAATCGATGCCTGGATGTTTGTGATGACATGAACGAAGCACGATTGGCGATGGTCGACGTCTTAGGTGTGTCTGCAGCACTGCTTCGAGAAAACCTGAATTTGACCATTCTGAGTAGACTACTTGCTACAAATTCTGATAGAATCCGTCCACCACCTCCGTCTCTGTCCGACAGGTATGAGTAGCTTGCACATACTTAATGCTTTGAAGAGTTAATTACCATTGTCACAGATGCGGAAGCAACCAGAGGTTGGAAGGCCCTTGACGCACAAATCACCGAGTATTTAGCAGATATGGAAACAGTTGCTAGACAATTAAATGATATCACGAGTTACTCGATGGTCAATCTGGAAAGCAAAGTCAAAAGTCTCGAAATTCGAAACGAAATACAGTAGAACCTCGATATAAGAATACGATCGGGACCCGAAAATCATAAGAATATAGTCAAGTATTCTTATGTCAAGGTCCCATGACTTGGAAAATCAAGAAACGGGGCCCAAGAATCGATTCTTATTAGCCAGGTATTCTTATGTAGAGGATTCTTATATCGAGGTTCTACTGTACCTATGGCTCCTGAAGAACCCTCCAAGTTTCCACTCTTCATGGTGTCCAAGAATCGAAACATGGAGTTCTACGGTCGCGACGAAGAACTGAAGCGGATCAATGAACATTTGGACCCGAAGGGCGCCTTTCTTCTTGCGACATACAGTACGCAAATTCCATATGAGATTTCTCACCAAAAATTGCCCCTTTCTGTGGATTATAGCGGCCCGCACGCAGTATTTCAGGTGCTAAGTTGCTCTCTCGCTGTCTGGATTGCAAAAGAGTCCCCAAATTCAGCTTCACTGTACTAATGCCACGTCCCTCCGCAGCGATCTATGGTCGAAGAGGAGTCGGCAAGACTGATATTGCCTTGGAATACGCATATAAGAACCCAGCCGGCTTCGATGCCATCTTCTGGATTCAATGCGAAACGACTATCACTTTACGACAAAGTTTTACTGATATGGCTGTAGCTCTTAACCTTCCCGGGGCTGATAGAAATGGTGAATGTCATTCCAACCTGCATGCCTTCTTATCCTAATTCTCAAAAAGGGCATCACGAGGAGAATCAACTTTCCGTCCAGAAATGGCTCAAAAATACAAGTGAAATGCCAAAAATAATCTGATACGCAGGCCGGACGTGGTTGTTGATCTTTGATAATGCGGGTAAGCTGAGCCAAATTCGAACTTGTACCCGAAGTCTCATTAGGCAGAGGCTGACTCGTGATGTAGAACATGAATCAATTCTGAGGGGATACTGGCCAGTCGGAGCTAGTGGTTCTATCTTGTGTGACAGAAATCACCCCTGCCCGCTGTTCTATAAATGCTAAACTTCGCAGAATTACGTCTCGCAAGTATTACAACTTCATGTTCGATGCACAACGAAAGGGCAATACAATGAAACCTTTCACAGAATCACAAAGCTGGGATCTTCTCATGAAACTGCTCGGCCCTGATTGGCAAGATAGGGACAGGAATGGCCAGATAAAATCGTCCGAAGAAAGAGCGGCAAAGGAGCTGTTGGAGGATCTAGGTGGAGTAAGTAGCTACCTTGTTTGGAAACCAGATACTATTCTAACAGTCACAGCTAGCATTGGCAATCCAACAAGCAGCCCAACTGATTAAAAATCCTGATATTGGGGGGACAACAATTGCTTCTACCTATGCCTCATTCAACGACCACAAGAACGACCTGCCACCACGGCAATCAGAAGAACGTTCTGATACTGTCAAGTCTCTAGATACTCTCTGGAGTATGACCTTTAACTATCTGTCGCGAGGGGCGCGTGATTTGCTAGGCGTATTGTCCCTACTCTCGCCAGGTATGTTTGTTATTGTTTGGAATATCATTTCGTAACACTGAATTTCATATAGACGGGATCTTGATCGATCTTTTCCTCCCAAGGAATCAGCGAGCTCTAGATGGAAAATTATCATTCTGCAAACAGCACCCAGATCATGTCGATGAGGTGTCCGAAGCGACTCTTTCCAACGTCATCAGAGTACCACAAAAGCTTCAAGCCGCAATAGATGAATTGCTTGGAGTAAGACTCATCAAACGGGAAGAAAGAGAGATCTGGGTGCATCGTGTCGTCCAGGAAGCCATGAATTACTACTTGTTTGGAGAACTGCAGGACTACTTTAATAATCAAGCGCGTTATTTTACGAAGCCTTTTCAAAACAGACTGGAGGATAACACATGACAAAAGAGCAACGAGGAGCATGCTTGTGTTATATCTCTCACGCAGCTCACCTTAGTTTGCAATTTTATAAATATCATCGCACCGAGGCCAAAGAAGTTCTAAAAGGGTGAGCAATTTATTTAGTGCTGCTTCATTTCTTTGTCAGAGCTAATCCTTAATAGTTCTCCTGAATTCGTCAAGCTGTTGTACGACGCCGCTTGGTATCTGTACCAAGTTAGTGACTACGAAATCTGTCTCCGTGTAACAGAAACTGCATGGCTAGCATGTGAGGACAAGAAGTCTCTCCAATACGCTCTACTTTACAACGTTGCTGGATGCGCCTACTATGACCTGAACAAACTCGAGGATTGCCGGAGAAACTGGATTAGATATTCGGAGATTCAAAAGGAGAAGCTTCCGGAAAATGATATTAAGGCAAGCAGTATACGTTTGTTCCACTATTCTTGGGTAACTAAGAAATTGGGTAGCGTTCAAGCTTCTACCATAACATGGGAAATCTTGAATTGGCCACCGGAAAATTAGATGAGGCCAAGGAATACTTCAACAAGGCAATAGCGATTCGACTTGAGGCTGGAGACTCTAAGGCTAGCCTGTTGGCATACTCGTACCTGTGTCTTTCAAGAGTGTATTTCTTTCGTGCAGATCATGAGGAGGCGTTCAATTTATTGGCACAATCCGAGGCTCTGTTCTTCCGGGTTGCTGAGCCGATGCCCATATCATGGCCCAGTATGGAAACCCCTTACCGTTCCACTAATTTTGTATCAACATGCCTGACTTTTGATATAGCGTCCATTATGCCTATGGTAATATCGAATTCGCACAGAAGAGATGGGGAGCAGCCAAAAGATGCTATAAGACTAGTTTGAGGATCGGTCTCGCCACGTCAGCAATTCATCCTATCACTGCTGCGGCGTATTACCGTTTGGGTTGTGTAGAGTTTGAGCAAAAGCATCATGAGAAAGCAAAGTAAGTCTTGCAATCATGTAAACGATCAGTCGCTGCATGTTTAAACACAAATGCTAATACAATTCAGGGACAGAGGATTCTTGGACAAGGCTCTTGCTATTGCTCAGCTGCGAAACCCAAGTAGTGATGATGGTACCGTGGCTCGCATTCTATGGAAAACCTCCAAGGTCTTGGAAGACGATGTCATGGGATCCTACCTGAAAGAAGCTAATGCAATGCGCATTAGCGCTGATATTGCTCTGCGAAAGCTTTCAGGAAATGGTGAAGGAGGCTTGGTTGTGGCAATTGACGTGGATGGAAATGCCAATTCGGTGGAAATGGAAGATGCGTACGATGCTCTGGTACCCCTTTTCTTTAGGTGAAGTTATTAACTGTCTTCTATCGATCTTCTTCCTGCTTTTGAAAAGATTGCTTTTGTATGCAACGTCGAATTAGGAGTATTTTTGGGGCTAGTGATTGGGTCTCTTGTTATCCTAGCTGAGCCACTATCAGCCGCTACTCTTGCCAATCTTCTTCAAATTCGCTACGAGGTAGTTAATTTGAGAGTAAGACATTTGCATCCGGTTCTCAATATACCAGAGTCAGGATCACTCAATAAGGCTGCCACATCCTTCATTTCGCGACTTCCTAAGATAGGTGCAGTAACCCGAACTTCTGGGTCGACGAAAAGCAGGCGCATCGGACATTAGCCGAGAGCTGCATACGACTTATGTCAAAAACTCTCAAAAGAGACATATGTAGCATAGACGCTCCCGGAGTACTTGTTCTAGCGAGTAGTCAAGTAGAGCAATGCCTACAGAGGTCAAGTACGCATGCCTCAACTGGATTCGGCATCTACAAAAGAGTAGTGCTCGGCTTTACGATAACAACGGTGTCTATCGATTCCTGGAGAATCGTCTCCTTCACTGGCTAAAGGCAATGAGCTGATTTCAAAAGATCTCCGAAGGGATTCTTGCGATGGCTTCTTTGGAGTCTATCGCTGTTGTAGGTATTATTGGCGTATTACGAGATATATAACTGACTTACTTGGCTCAGACTAGCTAATGCGCCACCGCTTATATGCCCTAATCGACGATCTAAATCGATTTGCCTTATGCGGCCGTCCAGTAATCGAGCAAGCCCACCTCCAGATATATTGGAGTGTGCTCGTCTTTGTACTGGTAAGTAGCATCTTGAGGCAGCATTTCGCAAAACAGATACCTCGCTGGATACAGAGATTGTCCGACATGCAAAGGAACCGGAGAGCTGCGTTCCAAACACTCGAGGGACACAGCAGCGGAGTCCAGGCTGTCACATTCTCACTGGACGGCAAGCAGCTCGCATCGGCTTTACTGGATAAGATAGTACGGCTCAGGGATATAGCAACAGGTACTGCGCTGCAGATTCTCGAGGGCTTTGAGATACTTAGACTCTTTTTCTCGATAGACGGATCACACCTTCGAACAGACAAGGGTTCTTTTCAGCCTTATTATTATACTGATAATACCGTATTATTTGATCTATAAGACCCGTTCCTGTGATAAGAAACCCCCAACTAAACGACAGCAGCACCGAAAGCGAAAACGTGCAGTGCCTTGCGAGGTAAACAGCCCAATAAATCAGGAACAATTGACGGGTGGGCGCTGAGTCCACGCTCCCTTCGGATATATTAGATAAGTCAACAAGACGAATTTTAAGTAGAGTATTATAGAACCACAATTCTACCGAACTGCTCAAATAGTGGAATCGAACAACAAAAATATAAATCCGTCTTCCTGTAACCCGGAACATTTACTAAGAAGCGTAGTGAACAGATGTGGGTGGAATGAAGAGGAGAGGCTAAGGCGGTTGGTTGATGGTGGTTGAAGCCTGGAAAATTAGGCTTGAATTCTAATCACCCACCATGGGTTGTCAGTGAGCCACCCTCTCTTTACGCCCTGCTAATGACAACAAGTTCTCTACCTCAATAATATCCTCGAACTACCTTTACCTTGGACGTAGCGATATGCCGACTGAACTTCGCGCGGCGTCACCTTCCGTCGATGCGGACCCCTTATTTGAGGGAAAGTGGACTTCAAGCACATTCCTCTTCCTTGTTTAGGAATGGTCCTTAAATCCTGCAACAGGTTCGTTCGTCAATACTACTAGAGACCTAGATAAGTGAGAATCAAGGTATGCACGTCTTTGCCAACCATATACTTCAATACAACATTGAGGTGGCGGTCTGGCAGACAAACGGGGCGAGCCGCGGATTCTAATTGCAGATGCCGAATCAGCATGACACATGGCCATGGTGGGTGCGGGGAGAGGGCGTATGGACAATCAAAAATAGCAGTAAAACGTATCCCTTCCAATCAAGTGACCAGCATATCTTAGTCCTTGGTTTTGATTTCCAACTTCGTTAAACCACTTCTTCCTCCTTTCTCTATCAAAGACCAACCTTATCTGATTCTCAGTCCAAATTGATATATAATCAGCCTTGTAGCTTTAGATCCACGATGGCATCTTCTTTTCCCAGCATATCGCAAACTTTAGCCTACTTCGAGACGCCCGATCCAGCAAGTTAGCTGCGGAGGAAAAGGCCCGTCAAAATACCCTCGCAGAGCGTCTACGCATTCCGGCTTCTAGTATTCCGCCAAACGTCTCGTCCTCGCCCTGAAGCCGAAGTTTCACAGCTCTCGCGTCCAGAGGCCCGGCCCAGACCTGCAAGAAAGCGAGTGGCAAGAGAGGACCCATCCATTCCAGAGACAATCCTCCCTCCTACTCAAGACTCGACAGTCACAGTTTCAAGTCGACCTCGTGACCCTCCTACTTCAGGAGCCGAAGTCGCAGCCCTCCGAAACGAGATCTCGGGTATAAAGGTTGAGATGCAAGGCTTGAAAGAGCAGCTTGGGATCAAGAATGAGGAGTTGGAGGTTTTGAATAAAAGGCTAAGAGATACGGAGCGTAGGTATGAGGAGGTGATTGTAGATATGAAGCCATGGTGTACCTTTTAATTCTGACCATCAGGTGGTGCAAACATACCGAAACCCATGTTCATATCACCGTGTTGCAACTGCCACCAGTTGTCATCTAAGAACCCAAAAGGCGTCGCATTTATATCCTCCGCAATAAAGTCCATGAGTGGCTGCATCGGCGGCTGACTTAAGCCCTCCAACTCAGCTGCTTCTTGAGGAGCCAGTAGATACTGCTCTTGATATGTAGTTGTGGCATGATTAGAGGTTTGTTGCTGTGACTGGGAAGCTTGGCTTTCTTGTGCTATTCGAGCCTCGGATGCATGAACCGGAGCTACCTCAGAGATTTGATTTTGAGAGATACTCGTTCGTGGCATTAGAGTTAGGCCTAAATTCAAGAGACAAGAAATTAGCGAATTAACTCTCATTACCTCATTAACCGGTTGAATAAGCTTGAGACTCACTTGGAAGTAGTCGCCGATAAACTGCAGACAATCCATTAAGTGCATTGTCTATCGGATGGCCATTGTCCGCTAGATGATGGAGTATATCGCAACAGATAAGCCGGGCACGACGAGCTTCTGTATAATCGAAGTATTGGTGCATAGGAAGACATGATTCGGCGAGAATCAGTACCATGGCTGTAGTACAAAGATCTAAGCCAAATGTAAGTTAGAAGCTCAATTACATATAAAGCGCGATATTAAGTTACAGAAAGTCATCCACCACCACGGAATAGCAGATGGTGTCCGAGTAGATTCCTGTAGTACATCTGTAAGTTTAATAGCAGCGATGATACACGCTACAGAGGACTGGATTTCTATAGAAAAGCTGAGGTTGTGGAATGGTTCTGTGGATTTGCCGTGTGAGCTTTGAGATGAAAGAGTATGATTTTGTGCTGAGCTGAGCTTTCGGCAGAAACGTAGAAATGTTGGACGGTGTAAGAGAACTTGAACATGTCGGTATCTGGTTTAGACTTGATCAGCCATGTCTACGTTGATTTGAATTTGACTAACCTTGTGTGAAGGAGACTTGCTTGTTTATGTAGCAGTAACCGTTGATTCTCAGCCAGGGATTCTCGAATATAGATGCCCCTTTCCCAATGTAGCCATGGCGGAATATTGTCTTCGAAATTAGAAATCTCTTCCTCCAACAACACCACTGTTTCCAATCCTACTGGTTTCGAATGTGTCTTATTGCCTTCCCCTTCGAAGCCGTGGTTGGCGCCTTGAATAGACCAAGGCTTATATACATTCGACAATATCTTCCCAATTATGACATAGAGCTTGATTGTTTGGACGTAGAACGTTATTTGTGATGGACGAGACCCGTCTTGAGATACAATATCTATATCCAGGATTTCGTCGTCTTCAGTAGTTGTAGGCAGAGGGACGGTAATTTGACATGGGGTCATCATTGGACGTCCAAAAATCATACTTGCAACGCTGTAGGAGATCAATATAAACTCTTGTAACCGCTGGGAAACTTACGTGTCCATGGATATACAGACATACCACACACGTCGCCTAATTTCGAGCTCGCGCTGGTCTCTCTGCGGGCGGCGGCCTTCTACGTGCAAGCCTAGCCCTTGGCCAATCCTACAAGCCAGACCAATTGCGGTCCAACATTGACTAGGCAATGAAGTGCTTTGTAGATATTGAGCAAAGACTAGTAGAGTCTGTACAATTGCAATACTGCCATGATCGAGAATATCAACATGAAGCAGTTTCTTTGCACGAAGGAAAAACGTCCCTGATAATGATTCACGCTCTTCACTTGATGAATCCGAATCAGACAACTGTGTACTGAACGCAAAAATGCTATTGAGTGCACAGTGAAATATTATGGACCGAGAATCCGATACGCCACACGAGCCTAACCCAAGATCTAGACCTCCTAAGAAATTCTCCACCTCGTTTGCAGGTCTCCATAGCCTTTCAAAGGCTGCAACAAATGCTGGCTTGTATAGGACGGGAAAGTACGGATGAACTTTGGACCAGTATACCTCCAAAAGCGTGTCAGCCAAATCACGTGTCGGCAGCGCCATAGGCTCCAAATAGTCCAAGTGCTGGGGCGCTGTTTGGATAAAGATCCCGCCAGTTCTGCTGCTAGAATTCGTGGGTGATACCTTGCCTAATGGTGAGCCTCCGGCTGATCGTGTTGTATCTTTTGGCACAGTACCAGTGCAGCTCTCTTCCACTTGGTGCATAAAGTTGGTGGCAGATGAGCTGCCATAAAACTCGTTGGCTTGCGAATATCCCGGGCCATCTGCATAAGATGTTGTTCCCATGGCATTCACTAGACACGGTAGGGGAGGTACGGCCGTTGCAAGAGCATGAGTATATCCACCGCTAGAGATTGATAGCAAATGATCTCTGGTTTCTGCATGTGAACCCGGAACGCCTTGAGGTGCGGGTGGGAGACTCTCGGTTTGACTAATGAAGCCTGTCATGGTGCTGAATCTTTCATTGTCCACAACCCATTAGCACATACCTAGTACAAAAATTATCAGAGAAGTCACTTGCCCGTCTCTTTGGTATACACACAATTGCGTACTATACCCCCGGTGAAGGCAAGGGCCACAAATAGGTCTACCTCCGTCACACCTTGCCTTCCGTCGACGACAAGGATCACATGCTGTTGGGACTTTCTGTTGCTTCCGTCGCGGAATTTGGGGTCGTTTTTCTCGTGGTGGGTCATGCAAGGCTCCTGACGAAGGGTGTGAAGCGGATTCGTGTTGGGTGTGGGTAGGACGATCCATTGTTCATGGTCTTGCGAGATGTGGAAGCGGGTTGGAGCTGGCTGAGTGGTGCAGAGTGGGATTCCTGTATTGACTGTGAGTAGGTTTGGGAACGCAACATGCGGGCGGGCTGAATGCATGGAGTGCCACAACCGAAGGCTTGGTATAGCGGTCGGAAGCTAGGCGCGATGAAGTTTAGTGTCCGGACACCACACGAGGAGTTGGACAACAAGGAGCAGACCCCACGATCCAGCGGTTGCATTAAATTCAGATCACATTGCACATACGTCATATCGCATTGCACTCTACTCCGACCGGTCAGTAGTACCTTAACTTGTCAAGTATTTCAGTGACGGCAGGTGGAGAGTAGGGGTTTCTGTGGCGGCTAGATAGGGGATGGAATTATGTACGTTTATCCTATGCTCACCGATATCAGTGAAGATATCGCCGCAGCAATTTTCTACGGCCGTGCCTTCAAAACCCAAAGTGTGCATGAGTGTTGGATTAGCGGCTAGTTCCGTACGTTCTTGCAGTTAGAGCGACTTATTATTCGTAGATGATACAGTCAGTCATACACTGCGGCATTTACAAAGGAATACAATTCCGCAGGTGATGATTCATCAATCCTACAGCTGCATGATCGTTTTCTACAGCGGATAGCCTTGAAGTCATGAATCAACGCCGAATCACGCTTATTAACGGGCTTGAGTTTAATGTCCCTATTTGCTCCAATCTTTTTCAAGTAAGCTACCTGATGACCTATGAAGATAATTGTAGCTGAATCATTGCAAGAGCTACACCCTGGATGAGCGGACTCTCGTATAACATGCGCTTTTTTCTGATGCTACAATCTTATTTCTTGCAGTGGTATTGGTATGGCCCCTGGAATTGCGACCGTCAATTGCCGGCCTCATTGCCGGTACTGTAATCCCATTTTCTACAATGGTATTGTTATGGCCTCTGGAATTGTGGCCGTCAATCACCGATCTCATTCCCCTGATATCATTTTGCTTGGTTCTATTTATTCGCCGCTCCTCTGCCGGAAGCACGCAACTAACGGGAGTAATTCCTATTAAATATCTACTAGCCAGAGGAAAGAATAAAGCTATAAGCAATTAGCAGTTAGTATCTTCCACTACCTTACTTCCTCACTGGATTGAGACGTACCCACTAGATCCTCATCGGCTCTACAAATGGAACATCCGCGAGAACATATGTATTTTGACGGAATACCTCAGCTTTCGAACCAATCGTATCCTGATTATGATCAGAGTTTTACAGACTGGGCGTACAATACCAATTGTACTGATCAGTTTATGCTACCGATAGCATCAAAGGACATTTCAACACCATCGTACATCAGCACTCGAGAATCTAACGAGCCGTCAAACGAGTACCTTATCCTTCCGAATCCTGGAGATTCACTTAAGCATGGATCTCCTTCTAAAGAAGAAAAGGTGCCGAAATATTCTTCCTATTACACTCCATCAACTCTGACTTCCCCTTCAGCGACGATGCCAGAATCGCGCCTCCCAAAAAGCATTTCGCGAGCGACAGGCAAATATTGTCAGCACTCTCCGGACGGACTTGCAGGAACTGCGCATAAAATATGATCGGTTGCTTAATTGCGTTGATCAGATAAAGAAGGTGGTGCTAGATATCGAAAAGGAAGCTTGGCAAGGGCGAATAGCTGCTCAGGGGCGTAATGTGAGCGTTTCGGCTAGAGAGGAGGGAAGTTCACATCGGCCACGTAAGATGCGGGATATCAAAAGGAGCTCAGATTGTAGTCCACCCTCTTGAAGTTAGTTACTATCGGTTTATTTAGGAACAAGAGTTTTATTATATCCAGAGGTCTATATGGGGGTAAGCTATGTGTATCTCTACGGTGAAGAATAAAGGAGCGTAAATTGGTATTCGAATTTCGGAGCAGCAAGGTTCCCACATAGGGATATTTCTTGATATTTTGAGTGAGTGTTCCTCTATGTTCCCTTTGATAATTCTGTAGCTAATCATCTGGACGCCAGTCTGCCTCCCTCAGTCTATAGAGGCCTCCTAATACCACAGAAATTATCTTTATACCGATGCACTGGTATTCGTACCAAAGACCTTGCTGATCTGGACACCGACAAGGAACTCGTCGGGATTGGTGCTGTCGCTAAGAGATTCGCTACCAACAAAGATGCTATTCTGTAAATTGGCATAGTTGGCGCTTCCTCCTCGAAATTCCGGCAGCATCACTAGAGTAGAAGATAATTATTACCCAGATTCTCATTTTCCAGTCTGCACTATCCTGTACTTACCACTGTATATCGAGCCATACGGGACCGTCAAACCCTTTGTCGTGTTTGTCGCGGTAGTGATGGCTGCGGCTTCAGCCGTAGGGATTTGGATGCCGCCAAGCAGCATTTGGAATGGAGTGTCGCCGTCGTCTGGCAAAAAGGTTCCCCTGAAGTGTAGGCGAACAACGGTTCCAGAGGGGTCAATGGTTGGATAGTCGTCTCCATAAAGGAGAGTTGCTGTGAAACTAGGTTCGAACTGGGCAGAATGTTAGAATCTGAATAATTGAGTTGAATAAGAGAAGGTTGGTATCACGTACACCTGGCTCGGACTGCAGTGTCGCGCTTGTAACATGGCCTAGAACGAGCGATCCGCCAGTGCTCAAATCCCCTAGCGGAAGCTATACGCACTTAGTAAGATAAAGTGGTTATACTGTTAATACGTAGGACACATTCATACAAGTTGCTTGACCGTGGCCTGCCATTTGTTAGTTAAAAGAAGTTGGCCAGCTACTTCCTAGCAATTGCCACAGAATAGCGTAATATTGAGAAAGTTCGCGTACATTGAAGAAGAGTGCCGGTACCAGATAGTTGTAGGGAATCATCGTCTTAGCGAGAGACTTTATTTAGAATGTGTTACAATCTTGAATCTAAAGGGAGACAGCGACCTGATTTTATCGTCTATCTAGGACAATAGCTATTCTTTATATCGCGGAATATGCTCCGTCTTCTAAAGGATCATGACATAATTATCACTAATTCTATCCTCAGTAAGTGACTTGATTACTGGGAAGGGAGCTATCTTTCTAAAGGATCATGCCATAATCATCGCGAAATTCTATCCCGGTAAGTGACTTGATTACTGGGAAGGGGGCTATTCTTCTAAAGGATCATGCCATAATCATCGCGAAATTCTATCCCGGTAAGTATCTTGATTACTGAGAAGGGGGCTATTCTTCTAAAGGATCATGCCATAATCATCGCGAAACTCTATCCCGGTAAGTAACTTGATTACTGAGAAGGGTGTGCGTACGGCAGGTGATGCAGCAAGCGATAATAAGGACTCTCTAATCGTTTTTAGTAGACTGACAGAGAATTTGTTACGCATCAATCGAGGTATTATGGATAATCTAAGAAAATATAATTTTGTCTATTTATCTTGGCAGCCTTGTTGGACGACAATGACCCTGGGGCACATATCGACAATGACATACTTCAGCTCGTCTTTATCACTAGCAATATTCTTATAGATAATCTTAGCACTCTCTGCGAAGGTGTCGTTATTCCACCGATCTTTGACAATATCCTTGTACTTGCGTGCATCTACGTTTCTGAGCATGGTATGTCGTACTTATCGCCGAGAATGTAGACCTTCGTGTTCGTAACAAGACGTCCTCGTATAACGTCGAGAGGAAGAGTAGTAGCAATAGAAACGTTGATAGATTGAGTCTTTGTGTTAACGGGCCTAGGCAAGACGAGGGGAGATTGATCTATTATATCCTTGAGGTCGGCTTCCTCGATCCTACGATCGTCATTATCGCGAGTTCTATATAGAGTCGATCATCTTGGCAACCATGGATAGGTCGTCCTCTTCAAGATCAATCTTTCCAGCCGCAGCTTCCTAGATATTATCAACATATGTTCGTGTCCTAGAAGTCAGAGCAAAAAGACCTACCAATCACCGTTTATCATAGCAGCTAGAGGCTTAGTCTGGGTGCAAATGACTGCCGGTAGACTTTGAAGACTTTGACCCGACACTCGATCGTCAAATCAGAGTATATCCCTGATGCACGTAGCCTGAATGGGGGTAAGCAATGAGTTTAGCTTGCCCAGATAAATCAACTACTACTACTTGACTGGATCTTGGATAAGAGCAGGACGCGAAACGGTGAACGGTATTTGAATCTTGACTGACCTTGCTATCGAAGCCATGAAAGAACCTAAATAATCCACGGCCGTCTTTGAGCATCTCAAGCCATTTAGTTACTCAAGTTGTCAGCCCGCTCATCAGAAGTTATGCCTTTTGTATTTATCACGTGATTGGATGACCGCCAATGATATTCCAGGGACTGAAGATGAAAATGTACCTCGCAGCTGAAAAGTCTCATTTGATAAGTCACCAAAATAAAGGAAGAAAAATAGAACACCGTATCCAAAATCGTACAGCACTCTTCTTACAAAATGGCTACAAAGATATTCTGACAAATAACTGGAGAGCTCCGAGTCTCCGCCGCGTCGAATACCGAGCACGAAGAGCCCAAAGAAGAGTTAAGTTCCAGTAGTTCCGTACGTGGGTCTGGGATCCCCACTGCATACCACCCTGGAGCGGACCCTTCGAAACTTCCGAGGGTTAGCCTCCGGTGCATGCTTCATAAGCATATCACTCGCTGAAGCAGGAAGGAGGCTGAACTTTGCCGCTATGAATCGCGACCAAAGGAACGGAGCCCAGAGACCTCCTTTCCTCACCGGTGCAATTTGAATGAAGCGGGCCATATCTAGGACTCCGATAACTGAAGGACAGTGCATCAAAATGTCACAGCATGTCGCCATGCCTAAGCAATAGCTAGGCAGAGTAGAGCAAGCACCAGGGGCTGTCAGAATTCGCTCACCAGCCGAAAAGATAATATAACAACAACCCGCCAAAAATTGTGTTTTCAAAAAAATTCTCCGAGCTAGATTTAAAGGCCTATTCTTCGCAATCAATTTGGTATATTTTTCAACCGAACTGGGCACAGAATCGTAAAGTTATTAAAGGTTCGATTTTCTACATGGTGAGCGAATTTTGTCAACCCCT
>NXFV01001742.1:0-44948 GCA_002803225.1 Gamarada debralockiae
AAGGAGCAAAAATTTGCGAAAATGTGACTAAGAAAGGAGAAAGGCGGTCTCAGTCGACAAGATGAGAGCATGGGTATTATGGCGACGAGGACGAAATTCGGAATCGCAAGATGATAAAGGGAGATGCCCATAAAAGAGCTAGTCCCTATGTCATTCAACAAATTGGACCACAGCATTCTCCTTCAACTTTGCAAGCAAAAATCCTAATTTTCAAGTAATGGCTCCAAGAATTGCGATCATCCATGTGAGTCTCGAACAAAAGCTCTTCTCTTCTAGAAGGCAAACATCTGACTGACACTGTACAGTACTCCATGTATGGACACATCGAGAAGCTCGCACTCGCACAGCTTAAAGGAATTCAGAAAGCTGGAGGCGCTGCGACCATCTACCGGTAAGAATATACCTTAGAACCGATCCGGCCATCTCTAAGTCTCCTCAGTGTGGCCGAAACTCTGCCAGAAGATGTCCTAGCAATGATGCACGCGCCGCCGAAACCGGACTACCCGATTATAACCCCCGACGAGATGGCCAAACACGACGCCTTCTTGTTCGGTATTATCCCTCTCCCTCTTCCCTTCAACCCACCTAATATATATATTTAGGTATTCCAACCCGCTTTGGCAACTTTCCCGCCCAATGGAAGACTTTCTGGGACTCGACCGGCTTTCTCTGGAAATCCGGCGCACTCTGGGGGAAATACGCCGGTCTGTTCGTCTCAACTGGCACCCAAGGTGGCGGGCAGGAATCCACAGCCTTGGCAGCCATGTCGACGCTTGCGCATCACGGATTGATTTATGTGCCGCTGGGTTCGAAGACGTGTATGCATTTGCTGAGCGACGTGGGGGAGGTCAGAGGAGGGAGTTCATGGGGCGCGGGGACGTTCAGTGGGGGAGATGGGAGTCGACAGCCTAGTGAGAAGGAGTTAGAGCTTGCGAGGCTTCAGGGAGAGGCATTTTGGAAGGCGGTTGCGAGGATTAAGTTTGAGTAGAGGTCGATGAGGTTATTGATGAAGAGTTGTGATCTAATAGTCGGCGCTAAGGCCCGATCCTAAAAGCCGGAGGGTTAAGAGCTGGGTTTTTTTTAAAGCCGGGTGGAGTAAGAAAGAATTTATAAGAGCATAAAAAACACACAGGCTCAAATTCAGGCTTAATCCCCTAAAGTCGCACTATAAGTATGATTAAATCCCCTAAACACTATATACTTTCTATAAGATTAATATCACTTATAGCGCACAATATATGGTCCTAAGTCGCCAAAGTGATAAAAGTTTACTTGCAACGCATAGTCTTACCGACCAATTAACATGGTATACTTCCTCAAGTAAGCTCATTTGTCCGAAGTACTTATTGTGGCTGCCAGAAATGAAGGTGTTGGCAGCGATGTTTCAGTGTATTGAATGATGCCTGTTATAATATGATTGATGATGATGCTATCAGGAGATGCGAAACGACCAAAAAATTGAGGATTTCTATAGCACGGCACGCCTCATATGAGCCAATCAACAAAACCTGTGCATTGAATTTCGCTTAACTTTGTGCATCATATTATGCAGACTTGCATAAGTCTTGGTTTCAAACGAAGTGCGAGTACGAGAGAACACCAACATCCAAGCATCCGCAACCCATGGAAACCTCATCTGGAGAATCGACGCCGAAGAGGCATGCTAGGAATGGATCGGGAAGAGGTTAGTGAGAGTGTTCTTTTGCTTTGCAGCGCTTTTGAGTATTGTCTTCCACTTTTCAGCAAGGCACCATCGTCACGGGATCAAGGCTCCTTTTGTTGATGTCGTTCCCTATCTTCGTCTCACTCCTGGTATGGTCCTGCAATTGTCGAATGAAGTGTCGAGATTCGTTTCTACCCCGCACAGAGACTGGCAAGTTGTCAGATGCGTCAGATGCGCTTTCATCTCCATGATCATGTGCGATTTCAGAGTCCAACGGGAATTGCCTAAAACTCCTCGTAAGATCTCACCTCCTGTTGAGTGACACGTCGAAGAGGCTTCAAGATATAAGCACTTGCCCAAACTAAGAATTGCGATATGCAACAAACTTCAAGTCTGTGCTGGGAACAGCGCAGCGATATTCATCTTGACTGAACAATTATTGTCAAGCCGTCGGCCGCTATGGCCGAGGTTCTCCTTCTATGCTCGCATACCTTCCCTAGATGTTCTTGAAGCTGTAGCACTCTTGATGCTTCTTCTTGGATAAGCAGCTGACTTTCCTACAGCCAGTCTAACACGACGCTCAACCCGCGGCCCCCTCGACATCAACGAGTACGGCTTCCCTTCCTCTCCTCTCTGCTACCCCACACTAATAAACCACAGCTCACCCCTAATAACAAGTCCAACCTCCCCCTCTGCCTCCACAACATCCCAACTCCTCTCCCCCGTCTCAACAACCGGATCCCAATTCCCCACCACACGTACCCCGCGCCTCCCCTCACCAACCCTCGGCTCAAACCTCTCCTACCAAACAGCACACACAGCACCGTCCTTCAAAACCGCCCAATCAAACCTCTCAACCAGCGTCCTCACCCAAAAAGATTTCTCCTACCTCCTCCGCCCAGAGATCTACCATCCCCTATCCCTCCTCGACGTGCCCCCTCCCTTCCGCGCTTCCACCGCTCAGCCCGATCCCAGCACTCCTCTTCCCCTCCTCGTCTCCAGCGGACATTTTAGGAGCGCTGCTATCAAAGCAGCTCAGCTACTCACCACACCTTTGACCTCCGAGTCCCCGAGCTCGGGAGCGGATTATGACAGGATTTTTGAGCTGGTGTACACGAGGTTGGCTTGTTTGACGCTGTGCAATCAGACGGCGTTAGCAAGTCAGGAGGTCAAGGCGTTGGAGGATTTGAACTCGAGTTATTATCGGGATGATGTTACTGGTGCGCATTTGGTGCCGTGGGAATTGAGGGTGTTGGCTGTGAGGTTGCAGGGGATGGGGTTTAATGACGCTCGTCGCGGAGTTATGGGTTATTATGATTTGGCGCGAGAAGCAAGACTTACGCTCGCGGCAATTAAGAAACGGAAAACCGAGGTAAGGGGGGAGGATGGGGAGAAGGAGGTGTTGGATGAGGAGATTGCGCTTTGGGAAAACAGGCTGGGGGAGTTGGGAATTAGAGTTGCGTCGGCACTTGTGGAGATGGAGGACCTCGAAGGCGCTACTCGACATCTTCAATCTCTAAAACCATCTTCTGGGGATCTGCAGATGCAGAGAGCGCTCTTGTGGCTGTGTTTGGGTGATATCGATGCTGCGCGATCCTGTTTGGCAAGGGGTGATGATGATAATGCGAAGAATGTTGTGCAGGGGCTGGCACATATGGCGGATGGAGAATACGAAAGCGCCGTCAAAGTCTGGGAAGAGCTTGTTGCGAGTGGGACGGGGGACGGCGAGGTGGTGATGTATAAGCAGAATTTGGGAGTTTGTTTGTTGTATTGTGGGAAGATGGATGAGGTAAGTTCTATGTCCCCATTATTGTCATTTTTATTTCGTGGATGGAAATGCTGACCAGATACAGACCCGCACCATCCTCTCCTCCCTAGTCGACGATTCGCACTCTTTCCATGCTCTCACGTTTAACTTGTCAACCATCTACGAGCTATGCACAGAGCGATCGAGGGCATTGAAAATTGGGCTGGCGGAGAGAGTGGCAGAGATCAAACAGAGTGGGCAGGGTATGGTTGGGTGGGAGAAGGTTAATGGGGATTTCAAGCTTTAGTGCAAGAGGGACTGGCAGGGCAGAGTGATCATTAGACTTGGCGTAAATGGACAAGGTGCTTTGCGATCAAACTTGCTTCTCAATTCTGAGAAACCTTAAGTAATTTGAAGGTAGGGACGTGGCCCATGTAATACTTTTCACTTCTATCTCTTCATATGGTGGGTGGTTCTTCATTCATTCCCTCTCAGATCACCGAATTCCCCTCAACAACAAACACCGCGCTCCCGCTCCCAGGCTTACTCACCACAACAGCAGCTTCCTTTTGCTCTGCCGTCAAGCTCATCTTCGAATAATACTCCTTCTCCCAGGCCTCCTTAACCGCCTCAACTCTATCCGCAGGCACAAGATGAACACTACAACCACCCCACCCCGCACCCGTCAATCTACTCCCATAACTGCCCGCCCTCCTCGCAATCGCACACAACTCATCCAATTCCGGACAACTGCACTCATAGACCTTACTACAGCTCTCCTGCGTCTCGTTCATCAAATCCCCCAGCTTCTTATTAAACGTCTCTGTACTAGACCCGGAATGAGCGTCGACATGAGAACCGGGGTTTTGGAGAATGTCCATGAATTGCAGGACTCGTAAAGCTTCAGAGAAGACGTGGAGGGCTCGTTGTTGGAGCTTGAATTTCTCGGCGCGGATAGGGAATTTGGATGTGAATCGCTCTTCGAGCGCGGGGACTGACATGCCGATTACTTGGGCGATTTCTTCGCGCGTGTAGCCTTCTTGTGGGAGGGTTTTCTTGGTGAGAGCTATGAGCTCCCTGAGCTGTCCTTCGAAGGGTTTGGATGAGTTCTTGAAATATGTGTCGTGGAAGCCACGGAGGGAGATCCCTAAGGGTCCAGAGTCGGAAGGGAGGGGAGAAGAGGACCCATTGAGAACTGCGTGTAGGAAAGCCGCTGCGAGACTGCATTCTACTACTCGTAGGTTGTAGCATACGGGCCCTGTAACGTGTTTGTCTGCTGCGACGAAGGATTGAGCGATGACGAAGGAGAGTTCGGGAGAGGTTTTGGGGAAGTATACGGGTCCAGCTGTCAAGGATGGGACGAAGGAGACGAATAGTGCTGAGCCCTGCAGGGAGAAGACTGAAGCGGATTGATCCATTCCTCCAGAGTTAACACCCACTGCTCTCTCACTGACGATTGCCAACTCCGTCAATTGCGTTTTATCGACTTCAGTCTCGCCGTTGGCGAACATGACTGCTAACGCAGATGCGCTGGTGAAAGCCGCAGAGCTGCTGAGTCCTCCTCCTGCTGGAACTGTGCCGTCCATCAGCACTTCCATGCTTTTTGGTTTGAAGTCTGGCCCGTGTTTCTTCCGCAGTATTTCCAATGCGCCTCGTAGGCCGGATTTGAAGTAGTTTGTCCATTCGTGGACTGTGGCATCGATCTCAACGCTCTCGTAGGGTATGCTGAATTCGTGGGATGGGAATTTCGAGGAGAGCACGTTGGAGACTTTGATCTTGAAGAAGTTCGGGGAGGAATTGTCTTCGAAGGTAGAAATTGCCAGCAGAGCGTCCGCCGTAATTGCCATAGGAAGCACAGAGTAGAGGGAGTAGTCGATATGCTCCCCAATTATGTTCACCCGGCCTGGCGATCTGGACACGAATTGAGGACTGTGTCCATAGTTTGTTTTGAAGGTCTTCAGCAACGCTTCCCATCGCGAGGTCTGCGGATTAATTGCATCTTCGGTGTAGATATCTTTCAAGGATTTCGCGACTGGCACGACGCCTGCCATTGTATGGGATGCTCTCGGAGAATGGGGTTAGGGACTCAGCGCCTGAACTAGCGGGGGTAGTTGTGCCTAGAGGACGCAAAGGAACCTGGATTTCCATCAACAATTCAATGATTGAAGATGTTACGTTGAAAAGGACAACAGACGCTTAGTATCGCGTGACGGATTAGAAAGTCGCTCCTTGAATTGCCCCGCTATGTATTTGGCCGAGAGGAAGGTGGGATGAAGCCATTCTGATTGGTGCGCTTCAAATTTGATGGGATCCTTCTCCATGGCATCATGGGATGAGCTGAACGGGATGAGGAGAGTCATCAATTCAAACATGCTTTTTTAGATGATCGGCCTTGCACACGAGGCTGACCGTTCTGGACCCTTCCACAGGGCCATAAGTGAGGAGATTGATCCAATAAGAGAGCGATATTTTCATAATTCAAATAGCGTCGTCTCATTGGACCTCGGAAGGGAGACCCAAAAGCGTGCAAGGGAACTCGCTTCCCCACATTTGCCCAGCCAGCGCCCTCCGGTTCCGCTGATCCAGCGAGAACGAGAAAATATTGTGATTCATCCATACAATCCCAAACAGCAACGCTCACTCCACCGACCTGCAATACACATACTGATTGTACCCAAATAATCAGCATTTAAAGACGAAGCCATTGGAGGCTTATTTCTTTCAATTCCTTCTTCCTCTCTTTCACATCTCCACTCTACACACAATCCTCCAAAATGCTCCGATCACATCCCGCAAGAAACATCGCTCGCGCAGCCTTAAAACAATCAAAATGCACCACGAGGCAATTGTCAAGCTCTCCAGCTCCAGCTGGCATTGCGATGGTAAAGAAGGGTCCTGCTGCAATTAGGAATCAAGCAACTGCTGCCACGGCTTCAGCTTCAGCGACAGCCACCTCCCCCGCAACGTGCGAATGCCCTCGCGTGACTCACAGGCATATACTCACTGTGGTACAGACAACCTAGAGAAAGTCCAAGTCCAGCCTTCAACTCTACGACACCGAAACGAAATGATTCAAATCCTTTACAACATGGACGACAACAACCTGACATGGACGAATCGTACGTTCTGAGTCACCGCCACTTCGATCCATAAACTGACTGACTGACTGGATACGCAGATTCATTGGAAAGTCGGGAGGAGAGATCTTTCATGAGATGATGCTCAGACAAGGCGTTAAGCATGTTTGTGAGTATCATTGCTATCCAATTGATTGCCGTTGTTAACCACCTTAGTCGGATACCCTGGTGGTGCTATTCTCCCCGTCTTCGATGCTATCTACAACTCACCACATTTCGAATTTATCCTCCCGAAACATGAACAAGGTGCGGGACATATGGCAGAGGGATATGCGAGAGCTTCAGGAAAGCCAGGCGTTGTTCTCGTCACATCAGGGCCGGGTGCAACCAACGTTATCACCCCTGTGCAAAATGCCCTCTCCGATGGGACTCCGATGGTCGTTTTCTGCGGCCAGGTACCCACAACTGCCATTGGTAGTGATGCTTTCCAAGAGGCCGATGTCATTGGTATCTCAAGAGCATGCACAAAGTGGAATGTGATGGTCAAGAACGTTGCGGAATTACCAAAGCGGATAAAGGAAGCATTTGAGATTGCTACGAGCGGACGTCCAGGACCCGTCTTGGTGGATTTACCCAAGGATGTCACAGCTGCAATCTTACGGAAAGCCATACCCATGAGCAGCACTCTTCCATCTCTTCCCAGCCAAGCCTCGAGAACAGCTCAGGAGGTCAGCCAGCGACATTTACAAAGCACCATCAAGCGTGTAGCAAACTTGATTAATGTGGCCAAGAAGCCCATCATTTACGCCGGCCACGGTGTTATCTCCCTTCCCGAGGGCCCCAAACTCCTCAAGGAGCTCTCAGACAAGACATCCATCCCTGTGACAACCACTCTCCAAGGTCTTGGTGGATTTGACGAACTCGATGAGAAGGCTCTCCATATGCTCGGAATGCACGGCGCTGCATATGCCAACTTGGCAATGCAAGAAGCCGATCTTATTATTGCCCTTGGAGCACGATTCGATGACCGCGTGACTGGAAACGTCATGAAATTCGCGCCGCAAGCCAAGGCGGCAGCAGCAGACGGTCGCGGAGGTATTGTTCACTTTGAGATTATGCCCAAGAACATCAATAAGGTTGTGCAAGCTACTGAAGCCGTAGAGGGCGATGTGGTCTCCAATCTCGCATACCTTGTTCCGCAAGTCGAGAAAAGAAGTATGGCCGATCGCAAAGAATGGTTTGACCAAATCAAATTCTGGAAGGAGAAGTTCCCGCTCTCTGCCTATGAAAAGGCCGAGAGATCTGGGCTCATCAAACCCCAAACTCTCATCGAAGAGCTCTCAAATCTCACTGCCCACCGAAAAGAGGATACCATTATCGCTACTGGAGTTGGACAACATCAAATGTGGGCAGCACAACATTTCCGCTGGAGACATCCTAGAACTATGATCACATCCGGTGGTCTCGGAACGATGGGCTACGGTCTCCCAGCAGCCATTGGCGCGAAGGTTGCTCGTCCCGACGCTCTCGTCATCGATATCGACGGCGACGCATCCTTCAACATGACTCTCACTGAAATGTCAACGGCATCACAGTTCAACATCGGCGTCAAGGTCATCGTCTTGAACAACGAGGAGCAAGGAATGGTGACGCAATGGCAAAACATTTTCTACGAGGATCGATATTCACACACGCATTCCACGAACCCGGATTTCATGAAGTTGGCTGACGCAATGGGCGTCCAGGCGAGGAAATGTACAAAGCCGGAGGATGTGAAGGATGCTTTGACTTGGTTGATTGAGAGTGATGGCCCGGCTTTCTTGGAGGTTGTGACGGATAAGAAGGTTCCTGTGCTCCCCATGGTTCCTGCTGGTAGTGCTTTACATGAGTTCTTGGTGTATGATGATGGTATGCTTACCCCCTTTTCTCTTCCGGGCAGTAACTGACAATTTTCACAGCCAAGGAAAAGGAACGGAGAAAGACCATGAAAGAGCGAACTGGTGGTAAACACCAATAGTTGCGATTGCGATGGGAGGCAGTTTTCTCGTTGATTTACGCATGGGTGTTTTGCAAAGGAGTGGACAAAAGTCGTTTGATGCATTTGCCTCTGGGCACTTCGGGATCAAAAATTCTCATTCTCTTCGAAGCTTTCAGCTGAGAGAGACAACTTGTATGTATGTAGATAATGGCTCAATGGAATAGCTTTCGAAATCCCAGGTCCTCGGTAGTGTGAACCGGGACCTCTCTTGGTCTCTGTAGTGCTTGACATCACAATTGCGTTGTAACCATCTTGTTTTGCATCTTGCCCGTTTGCTTCGTAGTTTTTGTCGCGATTGAAGCCCATCGACTCTTCTAGGACAATTGATATACAGCAATCGAGCGTGTCGAGCGAAGAAGGATAGTTCACGTGATAAATAATTCTCCTAATATCATTGACTTTGCTTTTAGATCCAATTAAGCTATTTATATCCAATCAAGCACAAATGCAAACCATTCATGGAAATGCAGGGTTTAGGTTTCCGCTATACTATCGTGTGCCTATTATCCCTGTAGAGTCGATCATGATTCAGTTCTAGACGGCGATGAACGGCGGAGCTAGATTTTCTGTGCTGTCTGGTTGAGATGCAGCTTAGTTAGGTTAACTTGGTTTCTGGATGGCTTTCAACTTCTTTTTGGTATTTCGTGGTCGCGGGTTTTAAGTTGCCCATTCAGACTTGGCTCCGAGAAAGCGTGGGGAGAAGGAGGGACTCCTTCTCACCTTTGACATTCACTTGCCCCAATACCCTACTTTTGACGGCCCCAAATACCTTTGGAACTACCGGGGTGGAAGGCTTACAATGAATAGATCTCAGATCTCATTTGATCTCCGTATACGAGTTGCCTTGCACCCCCTAGAGTCGCTCATGGTATTTCAACATGACGGTAATGAACGGAGGTGTTGGACTGTGTGTGGTCCGGTGGAGATACCGATGGGTTCCTGGGTAATTTGTTCTTATTTAAAATTTTTGAAGTAGTATCTGTTAACTTTTGGGGAGTTGCTCAATTTTTTTGGGCCGTCGGCGGCGGGTTCGCAAAAAGGGCCCAGGCGAGTAGAGGAAAAGCCGAGAATTGAAGTCACAGCTGCAATCTGATTGAAATGGTCTTCACTGAACACATCTGCATGGGTCTGCTGTTATAATCCGACAGTCATTCATTCGTTTGCGCTATGGTCTGCATTATCTGGCCAAAGAAATCCAATATAAAACGCCTGGCTATCCAATCGGGAAAATACGATCTTCCTATACAGTAGAACCTCGATATAAGAATACGATCGGGACCCGAAAATCATAAGAATATAGTCAGGTATTCTTATATCAAGGTCCCATGACTTGGAAAATCAAGAAACGGGACCCAAGAATCGATTCTTATTAGTCAGGTATTCTTATGTAGAGGATTCTTATATCGAGGTTCTACTGTATCACCCGAAATCAGTAGTGTCGATTAGTAAAACATATGTGGAAATTTACAAGACAAAACCCAGGACCGACTTGAGCTGATCTCTATCGTTCAGTGGAATACCGAACTTGGTACACCAAGCCTCCCATTCCTTCTGCATCCTCGCCACTAGTTTCTTTATTCACTGTCAGTAAGGATATACCTAGTTTCCACACAAAATCAGCACATACCGTATCACCATTCTTCATAAATGGAACGCCGTCCATCCGAGCTTTGTTATGAACCGAAAATATACCCGAAGCCACTTTTCCCAAGCGGACGACCAGCTGAAATATTGTGTCAGGGTTAGGGACGATTGGAGAAGAAGCAGTTTGCTTTGACGACAGCGGAATTGTGGAGGTTGAGAGAGGGTATGTTGTTCGAGTTCAGAGAAAGGGCGAATGATGGGTCGATATCAGAGCTCGAAAATCGGCCGAGAACCTGCTTCTCGAATGGCGTGTTTGTGGGGAGGAGTGCATCAAATGTTGGCTTCTGCATGAGTCCGACCTGTTGATTTCGTCTCGACCTTGGTGGGAGACGTTCTTTCTCGGGTTGGACTAATGGACTGGCTATTGGATGCACGGCTACCTCCATTTCTTTCGACCTCGAGATCGCCCCATGTGATGTCAGCATCCTTTTAGTAGCGGACTTGGTCGGGGTCTGAGGGAAGGATTCTTGTCTGCACTTTGTAGGGTTTCCTACCCACAGGGTGTCTTCGTCGCTGCTCTTGTCCTTCCTCGCTCTCTTTTCAGTCATAGAAGTACGCCGAAAGAACATCGAAGCCCCGCCCAGTCTATATTGCTTACCATCGCGCGTGAATATCAGAGGATTCAGAGGCTTCCGTTCGGCGTCCGATCGCGGACTTTGAGGCTTTGATCTGATTTGTTCATTCTGATTGAGCGATTCAGAGGTTTGGTGTCGGAAGCGTGGATGATACGCTTGTTCTCAGTCTTTCGATGCGATCCGCTGCTGAATCGTTCAGGCCGAGTGTATGATTGCTTAGTAGTGGGACTGCTTGGTAGGTGTTACAGAAGGTGGCTGGGGGGCTCTTGCGATGTCATTCTCGAAGACGTCGGACATATCCTGGGGATCTTGATCTTTGCATTTCTGCAAAGTTGTCTAAAATCTGATGGCATGAGCCTTCAGGTGCTTTTCAAGTCTGTCTAGATCCATGTTCGATGAGTTGCTGTTGCGATGGAATTGAAGAAATGTTGTGTGGTTGAAAGGGAAATGTAAACGCGCGTAAGGCTGGGAGTCTGCGACTTTGAGTAAATTTTCGCACCGACTCTCGCGACGTGATCACACCTTAGGTCGTGCCCCACGAAGTGAGGTGTGGTATCGAATGTCATATTGTCAAGCTCCTATCTTTGTATACACCGATTTTCATTTAAATTGTTGCTTATTCCAACCAGAGCTGGATTAATCGTCAAGTGAAGAGGGAAGAGCGTTGATGAATTACTGAAGTTGCAAGACGACTTCTCAAGCGAGGCTTTTGTCTGGTATTGCGAACAGTGAATGCACTCATCCGTAGGGATATTTATTTTCATTTTCCCGACTCCTGCCGCGGCATTTAGAACAGCCTTTTCCCTTTCAAATTCTAGAGAAGTGCTGGCCTTAAGTTTGGTCATCTCGCTTAACCCCCTTAATTCAGTCGAGCTCGACCTCAGACACCTTAAAAGAAAGAGCTAGCCTCTGAATAAAATCTAGAAGTTGTAGTTTATAATTAAAAGTCCTGTTTGTCTACAAAAAAGTAAAGTAACCAACCGAGATCTAATTCGGCTCATCACAGAACACATCATCTGCTCTGTTGTTCATCACCGTGTGAAGGTCGACTCTGAGATGGCACACTCTTCGTAAAGATATGCGTCTCATCCGTCTATGCATAGCTGGTTCACTTTTAGGCCTCAAAGTATTGGCTACAGGTGTGTTTGTGTGATTTCAATGCTTGTTCGAATACATATAGGAGCCCCAGAGGAAAATCCGAGACTGTCTCTGGCGTGACTCAATGCTGCGAAGGACGTCATTTGAGCGAGGAAGCGAGCTCCCTTGCCCTTATCTTTCTCGAAGCTAAGGCCTTGTTCAATGTGGATTGGTCACATTTTAAATGAGGTGTCCACATTCTGCCGCTATTCAGATGTGATGGTGCTAGTGGCTTTCAGCTTCAAAAGCCGTGAATTCAATGCAGTAAATTACTATTGTGTAGCCCGCTTCCCCCTTCCTTTCCCCGCTCCTTTTTTTTTTCCTTTTTTTTTTAAGATAAAAAAGAAAAAGTCTCATACACAGCCAGCGGCACAAAAGCTCTTCTTTGATTTGCAGGTTGGGCCACATTCAATTTTGCGTTTGTCCTAGACTGCTGGTCTCAGCGAGGATCATAAAATAGGCAAGTAACTTCCAAAACCCTCCCTCCTAGGCATTTCGTCAACGGAGGGGCCCTAATATCTCCTCTGCGACGTTACAATGCAGCAATTATTCTTGAAAGTACTAGTTACCTCGTATACCTCCAGGCTGCTGTTGCAATAGACTTTATAAATCCCAGCTTTGATAACATAACAATTGGCAGCCCTTTCAACATTTACCTGGGAACTGGCCGTTGGTCCCGTTATGCTGACGTTGAAAAATGGAAACCCATCCATACCAATGTGGTTTCAGTAATTGCCTGTACGTATTAATGGTTCACTCGAGGCCTTATGTATCGAAGGCTTTGTTAATTGTCGTTGTCTAGCGGACCTCACCGGAACATCATATACCTGGGCACCTCCCCACTCCTTGGTAGATGGCACCTACCTGTTCGAGATTGAAGACCACAGTGCCGACAGCCCAAGTTTCGGTACTGCATTCATACTTTCTGATGGAGTCTCCACTTCAACAGAACAGGTGCAGCCGCTGGGGTAAGGTTTAGAGATTTCCTAGGAGCTCTTTAGTATGTCACCCACACTCATTCATTGACCCCGGTAGACTTCAAGTACGAGTACGCCTACTCCTACGCCAACATCCACGTTGGCTACATTCATTTCTAGCTCTTCCTCCTCTTAATCTCCAACCCAACACACATTCGAGTTCCCACTCGCGCAAGCCCCACATTTACCACCGGAGCCAAAGCCGGAATCGGCGTCGGGGCTACTATCTGGGGAATACACCTTGTTGCTCCGATCAACCTTTTCTTTTTCCAACAGGGAAAACGCTTTGCTTCCAAGGGGAATTCTGACGCTACCATACTATTTTAGAAAGCTGAGCTGGGTGCAGGACAACATTTGTCCAAGGTTAGGATGGAAGAGCTGGGGGGAAGGAGAGACGCTACGGAATTGGCGGGCCTTGAGTTGCTCATCCCAGCGGAGTTGGAAGGTCATATTAAGTAATGGCGGAAGTTGGAGACAGGGAGGCGACCTGCCGAGGGATATGCTGAATTTAAGGCAAAGCTCTGCGTCTATTAATATCGTTTTGGTTGATACACAAAGCGTTGGGCCATATAACTCTGATGTCCTGTTCTAAGCGAGGAGTTTTCAAGCATCCGAAAGATTTGGTAGCGCTGGAAGGTACAGGACGAGGGGGCAATTCTTGAAGTTTGATAGATTCGTCTGGTAAATAGCCCCAGTCGTAAGGGATCGCTTCATTTGGTGTGTTGGAATCCAGACTCGTTGTGAATATGTCGCATTTCGGGGGCTCGGGGGATACCCGGCAAGGCTGGGTTGCACGAGACGGATTTCTCTCGTGAGAGAGTTCACTGGGCCGCATAATCGGAACGGTTTTGGCTGCTGGGGATTTTCGTCCATAATTATAATAATTATGTCGGATTACTGTATTTTCGTTTGCGCAAAGGAGGGAGACCGAAGCGACGTTACGACAAGATTTCTTCGAATCACACCACAGAGATATATTCCTTGGCACAGAACCCCGTGACCTCAACTTACACTGGCTTTGATACTAAATGACTGGATTGCCTCTAAATTACAGTGGTAACTCACAAAAGGCAATAACACTTGCAAACCAGACAGGATGCCAGGGCATGGTCAAAATGAGAAGATATCACGTGACATGTCACACTCTATGAAAGGTTGAGCTCACACGTTCTTCTTTTAATATTCACTTCTCACCCCAGATTTGTGATTGTACTACACACAAACTTCTGTTCCTTTGATTCCCTTGGTCATTGGTTGAGGGAAAACAGCTTGGGGTCCAGAGGTTCACGGAACGCGAAGCGTGATGCAGTCTCCCAGCAACCGCTTTGCCCAAGCCACAAAACGTCTTCAACGCAAACATCTTTCAATTGCTCAATTAAAGGGCTCTTAAGAGAATCCAACAATATCTCCAACAGAGTGTTTGTTGGTTTTGGGTTTCAGGGTTTCTGCGTTCATTGGTCACTTCCCCATTTCGGCGGTCTCTAAACCGGCCGCATACAAGCACCTCAAAATTGCCAATGACCTCGAAACACAATTCGATCTGGTTGCATTGCTTGGGCCTCAAAATGTCTCATATAGCCGCTTGGAGCCAAATTCGATGCAATATAGTGATGTAGTGGGTGAAGTGTCGACTCTTAGTTGACTTGTCTCTGATCACACTCATCACCTTCGTTCTTCAATATGCGCAGAATGCGGCAATTAATCCTTTTAAAAATTTTAATCTGGAATTTAAACTTCATAGAATGCTGGGCGTCGATTTCTTTCACAAACCCAAATTATGATGGCATTCACGTCGGTGTCCCTTTTACGTTGACTTGGGAAGACGCGGAGGGAGCTGTGACATTGGGATTACTCTTCAAAAACACCTCTTCCAGTTCGGAGAATATTTATATTATTGCGAGTATGTGCCCTTCCAAAGTTTCGGTTACAATTTAGTGATTGCCTTTGCAGCTGGAATTACTGCGTCCCAGTATGTGTGGAGTCCACCTAACTGGACGTCCGTGGTCTTTGACCAAAAGATTGAAGCCCAAGATGACAAAAATTTGACTTTGACGGGAAACTTCACCATCGCAAAAGCTGTGAGTGCAGTTACTGCAATTCAACAGGTAATCATGAAATCCTTCAGACATAAGCAAAAAGCTGACCATAGGTTTTCAGACCACAATCGCAGCTTTCACCGGTACCTCCTCTTTAATAGCAGCCAAGACCGCAAGCCCTCAGCCAACCTCGTCCAACTCAACATCATCGAACGAAAGCGCAGAATCACAAAGCGGAATCAATTCTGCAGCGAAAGCAAGAATTGGGTTCGGAATCGGCATTGTGGTGGTATTGATCATAATTGGGGTTGCTCTGATATTCTTCGAGCACGGCAAAAGAGTTGCTGCAATGACGGAGCAGCGACAACCACCCAAGCCACCTTTCGAAAGATCCGAACAAGGCTCTATAGGTCTGGAACTCGTTGAGACAGCCATAAGTCAGAAGGAAATTGGGAAGGAAAGTAAGGAGGAGGAACCATCAACTCCGTTATTGTACAAGAAGCCGAAGTTGGCTGTTGAGTTGGATGGAGGGGTGACGGAGACTGCCAAGAAAGCTCAAAATCTGGAGACCAAGAAGGAGAGACCAAGGAGGATTCTGTCTGTCAGAAGCATATATGAACTGGCTTGAAATGAGGCAAGGCTGTGGTAGGAAGTCCCACATAGATTTGCAGTACACGAACTCATGTCGCTCAACGAAGAAACCAGTAGTGCCACATTTACCTCCCAAAGGAGATTAGGAAATTTTGGTAATGTGTTGTACCTCAACCTTCAAGAACGCTTTTACAATGTGCTGCTTCCTTGAGAACACTACTGACCCCAGCATGCGGTGTGCAGCATCAATGTTTCAAGCAACCTGGCAATCGGGATAACACGGCCAAGAACGCTTACTAACACCTAAGCTTCCCTGCATTACTTTGTTCGATACGGCTCCATTTTCCAAGTCGTGGCAGCTGCTGAGTACGAGACCTGGCTCGCTTCGGTGAAAATCAAATTGCGATTTGCAGCCGCCAATATGTCTTCATCCGCACTTATCTTTACAGATGCAGCTTGTCTGCAAAGTCGCACCACCACTTTTGGAAAATATCAAGGCCTTGTTTGGGCCGCATTCGCCCAGATGTAAAAGTGGTGCCTAGAGAATATTCTTGAAACGTGATTACAGTTACTTTCATTTGCCTAAATTTCCTTTAACCAGCTCCGGAACACATCAGAGCCATCACTTTGGAGTAAGTGGCGGTAAACGAGTCCAGCAAAGTAGACCTTTTCTTGGCCGACTACGGTATTCTGAGATGATGGATACCAACGGTTCCGGTCCTCCGAAAGCTGGCGCTGGTGAGGTCGAGCCCACCAGTCCACACCTCCCGATGTTGCAACTACGGATGTCACACCACCTGAGCCCACGACCACCAGAAAGGACATCCCAGCCCGACACTCTGTCCACGTGGAACAAGAAATCCACTCTCTGGATCCAAATCATAACGATACAGACCGGCTGCTCGATAGGAATGATGGCGACGGGAATTGCTGGGATACCTGTCGGGGGTACAATTGCATTGACCGTGTTTAGTCTCGTGGAGTCAACGAGGTGGTTGGTTACGAAAAGAGGGACGAGGTGGCATGGAAGATTTATTAAACGAGGTCGGCGAAGACGCCGAAGAACAGGAGAAAGGAAGATCTTTGAAAACGATGGAGCGTTAGAGATGTGTGGAATTGAAAGGCCGGAAGACGAGAAGGTAAGATACTGAAGAGAGAAGGAAGGCGCAGCAATGGAGTAACCCCTATCTGCTACTAGCAGAAGAGGTATGCTGCTGCAGTTATGAAACTTGCCGGAGGAGCTTTCAACTTTGCGTCAAGAGTTAAAAGACACCTCAGAAAGAATCTCTTTGTTCAAGCTGGTCGGGTTTGACATCCAAGCGTCAATTGATCTATTGAAGCATTTTAATACCGAGCTACCGAAGTGAAATGACTTTAGAATCGCCCGGTTCCTCAAACGTTCAAGAGATGGATGGAATGAAATTCAATAGTAATTGCTTCCAGGAGCAGCGTAGTACGGTTCAATCCGCTTGCCATAGTCCACAGCGAACCAGAGGCGTTTCCTCCATGACGATTGTTTGGGCTTCTTCCCATATACACGGCTCTGCATACAATTCGCCAGCACCAGATTTCCCGTTACAGAAACTGGGGGACATACAAAGGTAGATAGGCATGTATCGAGGTATCGTGAATGTCCTTTCTCACCCCTGGCTGAAAAGCCCGTATTTCCTCCGCCGACCAGCCCATGGCTCCCATTGTCCTTAGGCTCATGGCCTCTAGCCCTTTAAGCAAGTCCGCCTGGGCGTACAGAGAAAGCTGCTTGAAGTATCTTCCTTTAGCCCATGTATTCATCGGCAGATAAAAGCGCTTCTCAACAACATCCTCAAAACCAATCTCCTCTAGCCAGCGCTCTTAATGCTGTCCGTTATTCCATGGACGTCCCGACTTGGCCGCCCCTGTGAGAACCAGCTCCATCCATTTGTAGAAACGACACTCAGTAGGAGGCTCGCCGATGTATTGGAAAGGAAAGATCGCGTCCTGAAGCTCGAGGTAGCCTCCTGGTTCTAGCGACTTGAAAGCTTGACGGAAAACGGAAGCCGGGTCTTTGAAACAGGAAAGAACTGCACGGCCATGAATGTAGTCAAACTTCTCACTGAAGATCCACTCATCTTCTGCATCGTCAATTTCAAAGCGGCAATTCGGAGGAATGTTTGGTGATCAGCAAAATTCAACCATGTTGGGCGAGGGGACGAACTCACTATAGTGGTTGAATGGCGCTTAGATCAGTCCCAAGAACTCGAGCAGATGGATATTGTTGTGCTATGAACACATCGTCAGAGACAAATCCAAGTGACGAATTGAATACGTCCTACTACCACTTACCGAATTCGATAGCCCAGATCCCCGTCCCTAGACCAAGATCAGAGCGAGCAAGCCAAGGTCATTAGAGAACCTACCAGTTGCAAAATCAAGAACATTCCGAGGGTTGGGACCGATCGGTGCCAGATGAAGGTTGCCTTCGATAGCCAACGTGAGCATAGTATGCTGCAGATCTGTGGGACACTCAGCATCTGTAATCAGTCCCAGAAACTATTACTTACCTAGTCTTTCTTGTTCTTGCTGGGTTTTGAAACGAAGATGTTAGATATTGATCTCAATGCAAATCTTATTCGTTTTATTGAATCACCTCGTCGTTGAGCAAAGTATATTCTAAACAGTTGGAGGTAAGGATTCAGAACTGGCCCAAATTGGCATCACAGTACTTACTGCCTTGTTTAAAGCAGTGATAGGTTCGTCCATTCTCCTCGACATGTTCATAGACGCTAGATCTCAAAGATGCTGTAGTGCTCCTGCCAAAATGGTTAGTTTCGATAGCTCTCACCGTGGCAGGGCACAGAACATATTACTCATGCCACCTATTGTAGAATCGGTATCACCCTGATCAGGAGTCAGCACTATAAAATAACACTGAGCAGTCAACTTACGTGCTCGCTCTCACTGTCTATCGAAGGTATCGAAGGAGCACTTCCGTCTCCCCATGATAACACGGTCGCTCCTATCACTTCCTCCCCCGAGACGGGGTCTACTAATATCTGTTCGTCGCTCTTCGAGCCTGCCATAATATCTGCGGAACTGATAGGATCAAGTGTTGCAGCTTACAATAGGGCACTGAGCTGCGAGGACGAGGTACGAACTACGAAGGTACAAAGATCGTAGATTCGTGATTGTGTGAAATTGAAGGTTCGTGCTATCTCTTTTGAAACCAGCCGCCCCGGATCCATTTTCGGAAAGGGGAGGAGTTGCAGCGAGATCATGTGACTACATATACCTTTTCAACCTGTTGGATTTTGCGGGCTGAGTCAGCAACAACATGTGACTATAGTAATAAAACTCGAATTTCAGTTGCTATTTTACAGTGCTACATAGCCCGTATTTATAGTGCTCATGGCCCTCATTCCTTCACTGTAGCTGAATCTTCGAGGGCCACCAAAGCTGAATTTACAGGCCTTGCCACTCTGAAAATGCAGGCTGTAAACCCCTGTGCAGCTGAGATTACAGGGGTCGATTAGGGGCCTCAGGCACCTAGAAATACAACGTCTTAGGGCAATCACTCTTTTCAACCTTCACCACTTCACCATGAGCACGCAATAGAACCAGTTCCTCGGCGGTAACTGAAGTTCTTGGACTCCACGGTACAAGTCAATCGATTGCACATTCTCGTAGCCTTACCGACGGTTGCGCCACGTTGTGCATTGCACGCCGAAGTCGTCCTTGCTTCATCGAGCCCTCTCTTCAGAATGTCACAAGGTACAGCTTTTCTACTATGTAACCTTCGTCTGATCGATATTCAGAGTCTGCAAGGTACCCCGCATCATGTCAAGAACGTGCTCGATTGCGGGGTGGAATATGAATGCAGAAGGATTGTGCGATGGGGTGACGGACGGGAACAGCATTCCCCGGTCTTGGCAAGTCTTGAATGGGATTGAAGACCGATGAAGCTTAATAGCCGATGCAAGATCTACCACGTTTACTTTTGAAAGACGTATGCTTCGGCATCACATGAAGAATGGTTGTTCCATCATCGAGCAACACAGCGTCAAGTGACTCGGTTGGGTTTTGAACCTGGGGTTGGCAATTTTGCTATATGTGGATGGTGCAGCGATGGAAACTCTGTTCAGGCTTCTGCTAGATCAAATATTCCCCCTCTCCTTTTTCGTTTCGAGTCAATTAAAGCGATACTGGCCCTTTAAAATGAATTCTTTTCTTACGAAAGCAGTGGTACTCGGCTTCCTCTCCTCATCCTTCGCAGATCCCTTCAACACCTTCGACGGCCCTGGATTCCCAGCCTGTCATAATGTCTCCGCAGTCTACCAACCTACGAGCGTTGATGAAATGGTATCTATCGTCAAGATGGCAGCAGCTTCCAACATCCCCGTTCGAGCCAGCGGCAAGGGCCACATGTGGTATGACACAATGTGTGCAGATGACAACAATACGGTCATTATCCAAACGGAGGGTGTACATACGATCAGCAATTTTGAATTGACTGGCTCAGAAGGCTCAGTCATGATTGAGGCTGGTGTCACCTTCTTTGAGCTGGCCGACTATCTACACGCACGTAACGCTTCCATTGGATACGCTCTTGTTAACTGGAACATGACAATTGCTGGAGCTATTGCGATGGGTGCCCACAGATCATCGTTAAGAGAAGCTTCGATGGTTGCTTCTGGCGCACTGGAGATCCATATCATCGACGGAACAGGTACCATTCAGACGGTAGTCCGTGACGAGACCAACGACGACTGGTTGGCAGCATCGACTTCTCTAGGGCTACTAGGTCCAATTGCGAGAATCAAGTTCAAAATATATCCAGATTTCAAGTTATATGCCAAACAAGAGACGTAAGTGCCGTAATAAATGGGACGCTGAGAGGTATTGGCTGAAAATTTGTGATTAGCCTCGCAGAAGCAGACGTGTTGAACGGTGATATCTATGGCCTCATAGCTCCATACGCTACGGCTAATTTCTGGGTACTTTCAACACATCTCAAGCTTTCTCAGACACTAACCATCCTCGATGCAGTGGTGGCCTTACCTCCGCAAGTTCCACCATCGATACTACGACGTCGTGCCCACCAATAGCACCGAGCAGGAAGGCTTCCAATCCACTTTCTCGATCACCGAAATTGAGGCAGTAACGGCACGCACATTGCTTGACAGCGGGAAAATCCTTGCAACGTCAAACATGCTCGCGGAAACAATCTTCGAAGGCATATGGTCTTCACCCAACTTCCACGAGAAATCTAACGATACCACGATCACATCCTGGCCTGTGTATGGCTGGGATTATGATGTGCTCATTGGCGGTCTGTATCCGGGATTACTGCCTGAGTGGGACTACAATCTCAGAGCATATACACTTGAACTTGCTTTCCCTGTTACGATCGCGAATCAGGTACTACTGAGAGTGAGATCGCTGTTCGATGTGCAGTTGGCGCAAGGGATTGTCATGACGAGTACCTATCGGAGTGGGATCAACATCAAGTTCGGGCGACCGTACAATGATTTGCTTGGCCAAGTGTGGACGAACACAACGGATGGGAGCGATTGGACTAAAGGCGCTATTATGTTCGACTTTCCGAGCTACAGACCGACTTGGGGAGACAATCTAAGATTCAACGAACCTTTTTGTGGGCTTTCCAGATTCTTCGGGACTTATTTTGGTTATACTAACATTTTTCAGACCACAATCTGAGCTCAACTTTGATAAATGAGTTTCCTTGCAGGCCGCATTGGACAAAGAATTCTCGAGATGTATTGACACAATCAGTGAAGAATCTGGATTCTGGAGTAAGTGCTCGCGAAATTCGATGAGCACAGTGAATAACGTCTTACCTTGCAGCATCTCAAACGATTCGCAGCTGTACGAGCAAAGTTTGACCCGAATGGCATGTTCAAGAGTGTGGTCGGACAGATTATTGGCGTAATGTAAGGTCAGGGACACTCACCTCTGTCGTGGTTGGCTCTCTTCTGAGTAGATATTCAAGGTTGGGAGAAATCGCAGAGTGCTGAAACACGGCTTTGTCCTTTGAGGTTAAAAATACCTGAGTTAATCTCGAGAGAACATTTTTGGGTAGTGGAAATACCCATCCAACTGATCTTATGTTTTACCGTTTTCATCCTCCACATCTTGACCCTCAATGTTAGTAGAAGATTTGTGAATGTCAAAGGCTATCTATCACATAACGACCTTTGAACGTCCAAGATTACTTCGAGCATTCAAGCAAAATTTGAAACTTCCTTGAAACTCTGCAGTTGTTGGACTGTCAATATTAAAGGATCTCCATATATTCCGATTAGAGCCCGTTAAGTAGTTCTTTGCTGGCTATTCAGCAGAGGAGGCGCCAGATAAGGATATAAATTTAGCGTGGGCAACTTCTCAGTCTCGTCCGCACTGGCAGCGCGTTTTGGTGAGGGAACTGCGAACTACACACAACTCAACATCCACATCCAGACTCTCAAAGCAATTGAACTAGTGCTTCGAGATTGCCAGGATATGCCAACTCTCACACGTCGATGATACCTGTACCAGTTTCTGAGAAATGGCTTCGGCCACTTCGCTAGGCCTCCACCAGCCTACATGACTTCAATATGCGATTCAAGAACGTTTGCTACGTCTAGATCCATCCAGCACATCTTACAAATAGCACAATTATTTCAACCGACTTCTTTTCTGAGATTCCTCTATACGCTGTGCAAGAAGCAGGCAATGGATTATATTTCTGTCGTCTTTCTCTAGAAACCTTAATCGGCATTCCTGGCACCCTCATCTGCTTTTTCGTTTTCTTTGTTCCGACTATTACTCTTTACATAGTGTTATCAAAAATCCAGCATCTTCCATTCCATATCACGGCATAGAAGGGGGATCTCAACAGAAGATGGGCGTAGAGCCAGTTGGCAAACAAACCGAAGACCGGGGTATCTATATCGGAGAGTGTCATGGTTTGGGTTTCACCTTCGATAAAGGCACTGTCGAACGCGGTACGGAAGAATGGAGAGTGGTAGCCGATCAGTTGCTTGTGGACGACGAAGGTTTGCTTCGAATCATCTTTGCCGACGATGATGGTGACAAATTCTTGCGGTGTACTAATGACATTACAGCTTAGGTCCAACATAGGGATTTAGAAGAAAGGAAGACTAAACTTACCCAAAGTTGAGAGGCTGCTTCTTCTTGGTTTGGAAGAGAAATCGCTACTCGCTGGAGTGAAGGAAGACATCGTTGCTTTCGTGGTGGTTTGTTGGAGTTTGGGGAGATTGATATCGAGGTCTTGTATTATGTTGTGTTATGGCGTTTAAATAAAGCTGAAGACGCGAAAAATCGCGACGGGCAGCGCGAATGGGTTTTCAAATGAGTGAATTTGAGAAGACGAAGACCGAAGACTCGAGAACGGGCATTCCGAATTCACTCAGATCTCAGATTCTTTGTAGATAGCACCCCACTCGAGGAAACTGGCATTTGACAATCAGTCTATCAAAGCTCTCATTCAGTAGAATTTGTACTCTCAACTCCGACACCCTCCACCTTCTCCCTCATTATTCCCCACACCATCACGTGCCGTCCCACTCGTCACATGACAAGCCACCCCTTTCCCATTACCCCTTTCCCCAACCTTTCTCCACACCGCAATCTACGGTCCTCCAACAGAAACGCACAACAAAACTTTGTTGCACATCGACAAAACGCCGAACTGTTCCGTCCTGCGGTCAATCATTTATCCTCTCCCCAAGATGGCAGGATGGCGCAAAAGATTTGAGTTTCAGAAATGAGGCGCCTGCCGAGGATTCCCCGATTTGTCACACCATAACTACGCAACATCTGACCACTAGATTTGGAATTGATGAGAATGGGCGACGCATGGTGGCTGTTATTTGATAACTTCATTCAGCTTGGGTAGTGAATGGTTTGGCAGTGCAGGAAGGGGGCTCGCGTGATTGATTATAGAATTCCTACATAAGTCGATATTCTACTTTGAGCCTCATAACTCAAGTACCTCCGCTTGTAATGTCCAACGTGATCTCATACTCAGTGAGACCTTATACAATCGTGAAAATTACAGGATGGTTGCGCCGCACATCAATGCTTTCCTAAGCACCACGGCACCCCTCCCCAGCGCTCCGAAAGACCCAAATTTATTACCATTTTCCAATACCTCAACTGGGCGTCAAAATTTCACACCTCTTCGTATCCTTCTCCCTTTCTCTGGTGTCGGCATCCGTGGCACCTTCTGGCCCTCGGGTGGACTCCCAGCTTCAGGCACAACGACAGTTACGCCGCCACTCCTCCAATTCAGCACCATAACTGTGTCATTCTCCCCTTCACCACCTTCTTTGAAGTACACTTGCCGGACCACCTTCTCGCCAGGAACTCCAACTTCTCCTCCATCAACGTGCATGCTATCCAGCAGCTTATACCCAACTTTCATAGTCTCGTCCATTTTGTTCCTCACTGGCGCTAGACTGTGCAGTACATTGATGTCGTCTCCCCACGTGTGTTCTATCTCCTCCAGATTGATCTTCTCCGTTTCCCCAACTTGTATCCCACTTCCTAGCACTCCTCCAGGGTTTTGGCCAGAAATGTGGCCTTGTGGATAGTACGTGATGGAGAAACCGTTTGATAGCAGAAGCTCGTTGGGGAATTGCCAGCGTTGCAAAAAGCAGGAATCGCAGATATCGGCCACCAAATGCATCTTCTCCATCTCCAGTTTATATCCAGCGGCGCTACCCTCCTTCCAGTGATGTAGAGATAGCATTTCCCGGCCTGATTCGTAGAAGCCTGATAAATCGCCGTGCATGTCGACCTGGTGCAGGGATGGGATGTGCGTGAGTTTTGTGGAGGAGAATCGGTACACGCAGTCCATGACAGTGATATCGCCTGCTGTGGTCCGGAGGTTCTCTTTGCATTCATCCACATGATCATCAATAATCTTCGCCATGGGCAAGCTCAACATGATTCCAGCACCTCCAAATGCCATAAGCCCGTAGTGGTTCACAGCCCACCAATCCTCGCTCAGACTCCCAATATATTGCGGTTTCGTCCAATCATGCTCCTTGAGCATGTTCTGTAGATCGAGCATGGAAGGGAAGAATGTATCATCGTCAATGAGGGTAATCCATTGCGTCTTGTCGTCCCTGGCAGCGTACATGACGTTCACCAGACTGAAGTAGCGCTGGGCGAAGGAATCGATAGGCCGTACGGGATGCACAATATGAGCATCCATTCCCAGGTCTCGAAACTGCTTTTCTAAAGCGATCATGTCGCCATCGTCTGCAGCCAAGTCCTCATTCTCAATCACAATCGCATAAAGACGAGCGCCAGTATTAGGAAGCCAGCGTGCCAGATGCTTCACGGTATCTTTCAGTCGGTTCATGGTGGTCTGGAGCCCAAAAATCATGTTCGATGCGTCGACGACTTGCATTTTGTTGTGTGGGACTGCTAGTTCTAAGGGTGGGAGACAGCGCTCGATTTTTACAGTCTGCGAGTCTGCGAGGTCGACATTCGTAAATGCTTCGAAGAGCGGCTTCTCCATTTTCGTGAGAGAAGGACGTTGGGCATCTGATCGCGCAGTGGCAATGATGTCGCGCGACACATACTGAATTGGATATGTGAATTGGTATGGCTCGAGCCAGCCCAGGTGTTCGGTGCAAGAGGTAGGTCCTGGCTCTTTGGGTTTCGTTGACGTAGGGTGTAGCAGCTCATCGACATTTTTTAGATGGCGCTCATCATCGAAGCCGTAGCGGAAGAACACCAGCGCGGTGAGCAGAGTGACGGAGAGCGCGACAATGAGGCGTCTGTGCGGAGCCATGAGAGGTGTTGGCCTACATAGAGGGATGCGAAAGGGCAAGTGGTGTTGGGCGAAGTTTGTGAAGGAAGAAAATGAGGTTCGAGGTCGACGAGACCATGCATAAGCCGGATTGGCTGCATGCGACATGGTGCGCCCACTTTAATTGCAGCCTGGGCCGTTACGAGAAGTCGGAGCCATCGCCACTGAAATCGAACTGCTTGCAGCGTGGTGAGTGAGCCCCTAGAAGTAGTTAATAAACAACTTGACAGTGGCGTCTTAGCAAGAGGCACAGATAAATTTCGGATCGCAACTTCCTCGAGTCAGGGGGGTGAAGCATTGATAAAGGGGTTGGAGGTCACGAGGCAAGCGCCGAATTTGGGGCGGATAAAATGCCCGTTTTTGAGTGGGGAAATTTAAAGCGTAGAACGGAGAAATGGCTGTGAAATTGGGGCCCATGAGAGCAACGAACAATTAAGCATTGGTGATGTCATAGTATTTACATATCTCAATTGGTTCATCCACCATGCCTTCTCCACGAGGCTGGCTGAAGCTGTCTCTGCAGCACATTCCTGATGGGACAAAAGCCTGCCTCGGCTCAAGATGCCTCAGTGATTTTCACACCCCCAATTTCAGCTAAACCAATTGAATGCCTGAAAAGACAGTGATTGTGGTGCCTCATAACGTGGGAGAATGACTAAAATGACCCGGTATTTCTCAGTACACACCCTTCACGTCGAGCCTCATACGACATAGACAACCACATAAAAACGGCCCTCCAAGACGAATTGCAAAAACCTTACATTGAACCTCGACACTCGTTCCTGAATTCTGAACACGAGCATTACAAGCCGCCCGAAATGGCCTCTCAAGCCCCACACCCGCAGAGAAGACGGAAATCCCGGTCAGAGATACCTGGAGCAGAACAGTCTGCATCCCGCCCCGAATCCTCTCGATCTATTCTTCGATCCCCGCAAGAAGCACAACTTGCCTCCCACCTCTCCGCATCCAGTCCCGAATCCCATAATCCATCTTTCGTCTTGAACAATCCCCAGGCGTCTACGAGCTCTTCAACCGCACAACCCCAAGAACCACCTACAACAGCAACTCCAGATGCAGCACAAACGCCAGAAGTACCCACTTGCTGGATCTGCCAACAAGATGCCACAGATGACACACCCGAGAACTCAATATGGAGACGACCATGTCCTTGTTCCCTAACGGCGCATGACGAGTGTCTGATGGAATGGATCACCAGCCAAGAAGCTCCCAAGCCAGGCGAAATCGCCACCACCCAAAAGATTGTATGTCCGGTCTGCCAGGCCCCAATAAAGATTGAGCGGCCTCGGGACTTCTTAGTTATGATAGCAGATATGGTGCGGAAAGTTGCAAAGGGCTTGGTGGTTCCTACGGCATTGAGTGCGCTAATAGGCTGTTTTTATTCCGGCTTCCTGGTATATGGCTTCAATGCAATGCATCTTGTTTTTGGGCAGGACGAGGCTAGGAGGCTGCTAATGCCAAATTCTCTTGATCTGAGAGCAAGAGCTGTGGCAGAGAATTCGGGCTTCTGGAGGGCAATCTTTTGGTTTATCAAGCTTAGTGATCCGTTCCTTCCTACGATGCCGGGAATGAAGCTATTTCTTGGTTTGCCTCTGATTGCTCCTGGGCTTGTCCTATCGAGAACGAAGCTTGCGGATCATATCTTTGCTATCCTGCCTATTTCTGTAAGACCTCCAACCCCCATCTTTCTTCTCTATTGATGTTCTACATACTGATAGGTTCTTAACAGTATTTGGTCTTCAACCCCACGCGACGGCTAGACCTCACAAGCTGGCCCCCCTCCCCAGCCCTGACTCTCGCTGTCCTACCATATATCCGAACAACCTACAACGAACTCTACAAACACACCTTCTCCGAACTTGAAAAACAATGGGATGCAGCGGTCCAACGCAAGCCACGGGAAGGCGAGACCGCAGAACAGATTGCTGCCGAGCAACAAGGACAAAGGGACGAAGGCGGATTCTTCGACATCGAAGTAGAGTTAGTTGAGGAGGAAGAAGCTATGCCCGACCTTGTGGAGGCAAACGACAACGCAGCGCCTGGCGTGCCACCTGGTGAAGTAGCATTAGAGCGGGCTGGGGATGGGCAAGTAAGACAAGCTCTGAGAGAGCAGCTTGAGCGTGAAATAAGGGCAGAGAACCCCGATGCACTGGAGCAGAACAACGGGGACGTTCGCCCTCAGGATTTGCAGGATGCCGCGAGGGGAGCACAACGTGATGTCGATGCTCTCAGGGCGGAGTTGCAGCAGGCTGCGCAGCCGGGAAGAAATGGAAGAGCAAGGCGCAACAACAACGGCTGGGAGATCCGGCAAAATGTCTCAACGGCCCAAGTTGCTAGTACGGTTATGGGCGCGCTGTTCTTCCCTGCTATTTCATCGATTATGGGTGATTTGCTGAAAGTCGTATTACCGGCAAAATGGGTCACCAAAGAATCAAGTAGATGGGGCGTTAAGGTTTCGGGTGGTATGTTGAAGGAGAAATGGGGTAGGAGTATTATTGGAGGATGTCTGTTTGTGGTGTTGAAAGATGCGGTTACACTATATTGTAAGTGGAAGAAAGCGAGGGATTTTGGGAAGAAGAGGGTCCTTGATTATGTGGGGGAGCGGAGACAGGCGGGTGCTTAGGATTGAGTTAGGGATTCGGCTTGGAATGGTTTGCAAAAAGCATTGGTATGGCGTTTGGCGGCTCTCATGATTGAGCCGGGATTAGGTCTGGACCGTGGGGTTAGGGAAGAAAGCATTCATTCAATGATCCTAGAAGCTCTAAAAGTCGAAAATGCTTCCCTCAGCTCCTCGTTCGTTCTTATGCTATGCTTGTATTGGCCGGAATGCATGAAAGCATTGAGCGTTGCAGTTGGCGAGCTGGTGGGTAGCGGGGCGGGTATTGGCAGATGTATTGAGCCATTCCAGGATGCAACGGGATGCTGTATTCTTTGGGAAAGTTGTCAAGAGTTGTTCACAATGATATGTCGGGAATGACGAAGGAATTGATTCTTTTTGGGAGTAAAATGAACACGACGTGAGTTTGCTCTCATCTGAAACGAAAGGATTGATGAGACACATTGAAGAGGTTGCTAATATGAAAGAAGCTGCTAGGTATCTGTCTCCCTTGATCCTCCGTCTTGATTCTCGTTCACAAGGAGATTCCCTCCCTTTCTGCTTTGGCGCTCTTTCATGATTCAGAACTTTGGAGATGCAAAATAAAATGAAGAGATGGGAAACAACCACATGTGGGACAACAATTCTCTCGTTTGCTTTTCGCCACCTGCTACATGGTTTTCACGTGTCTATAAAATTTGAATGGAGACTTTTGCCAAAGAGCTGGTGAATATGCAAAGGCACTGTAGGGGGTCGGCTTTCTTTGGTTTTCCACCTTTGCTGCCTGCTTTTCAAGTTTACAAGGAACGTGGAGGGCTTCCTGATGCGGCGCCGTTTCCTGGTTTGGTAATTGGAAAAGGCGGAAGAAAATATGTGGAGGGGAAAGAATAGGAATGTGCTGGGTCGATATTTTGCTTCTTTTTGCGCTTGTGCTGTATGATTTTCCAATCGCCCATGAAGTGCCAGTGAACGATGGAGCTGCAGTTGAGAAGCACGCTTGCTTCGTTTTGTGCACCTGCGGCATTGTTTTCAATTTGTTCATGAAATTTCAATCGATGATAGATCTTTAGTAGACAAATAAGTACACTTTTCTTCTTGTGCGCTTGCAGTATAGGTTTTCATCCACTCATCAAATTTCAATGACTGGCTGATCTTTAGTACACCAGTACATTTACTTTCTTTTTGTGGACCTGTGGTATGCGTTTTTAATTCGCTCATCAGGATTCAATGATTGATCGATCTGCAGTAGATAAGGTATAACCAGTCTATCTGTGTACATCTCCTTATTCCCAATCATTTATACGTCCAGTCAATTCAGTCATCCGACCCAGAGCCCCTTCACCATCTTGTGATGCTTAATTTCCTCATCCTTCTCTGCATCTTCGGCAGGCAGAACCGCACCCAAGTCCAATTCCCACTTCTCCGCCAGATCCTCAGCCGATTTTGCAAGCAACTGTATGAGGGTTCTTTCCAGGTCAGCCTTTGTAAGCGTGCACCTGGGAACAACAGAACCTTTAATTATCTCATCAACCATTATGTCTATCATTATTCATCAACTACGGTCACTTGCATGTCGGCTTCCCCTTGAGCACTTGTCAGAAACTTGCTACGCCAGGCTGAACCAGCGCCTTGCAAGCGCCGTACCTGAACCGGTTAAGCGTCAGACAGCGGTCCCAACACCAGCCGCACCGACGCCGCGCCGTCCAAGCTGTTAAAATACAATTTTCTAACACATCCTCAGCCAGATTCTAGCTTCTCTTTCAACTCTCTAAGCGAAACTCTGCTATCAAGTTCTCGCTTGACGGGCGCTGCTATTCGTAGCCTCTGGGGACGTCATAATCATTCTGTTGTTATGGCAAGTGCTTCTGACGAATCAGACGACGAGTATATTGATAATTAAGGAGGGAAGACTCGTGGGGTTGCCAGAACCCTAGATACGTATAAACAAAGCTAAGCCTAAGTGATAAGCCGCCACCATACCAACTGACAGCTTCACGGCTGAAGCCCGAAATTGGTAGCGCAAGCTGTTTCGCAGTTTGAAGCGGACCTCTCGAATAGCAGAAGGCTACCTTCCATACTTGCAGATCTCAATCGCGAAATTCTGCTCCAAATCCCAGTGATGAAATGCAATTCACAGCTAGATTGATCGTTTCGCGTCTAGAAAGATCGGCGGGCGTTGCTTTGGACCCGGCTGACCTTTTCTTACAAGCCGTTCCGTAATTCGCTGCGCTCGGGGATATCATACTAGGCGGTTCGCAAAACCTAGTCGCTTGTGGTGTCTGGTCCCCAGAACGAATGTCATTGCTCGTTAGTATCTCTTGGCCCTCCTGGCTGTATTCTCTACCAATCTCTTTGTAGTCGATAGTGAACTTTCTTCCTACTTCGAAAAGTTATCTGAACCTTCATGACAATCGGTCGCTCGGTTCCCCGTCACCAGTCTATGGCGTTACTTTATCCCCGATCTAAGAACCTACAGTCGTATGTATCTGAATATTATATTGTGGTGGTTCGCCTATGTCATTGGCTGTTTAAGATCACACATAAGTCGATCATTAGGCAATGTGCATCTACTCTAGTTACGCAGACCTCAACACCTTCCAATCGGAGCTCGAGCTCTTAGCGAGTTCAATCAAGAGGAGGAAAGCTTGATATTTGCCAAGAGGGTTGAAGAAGAAGCCCAAGAGAAATCCCGATATAGAGCTCTTTCGAGCAAGTTTTTCGAATCTGTGTCGCTCCAGCAAAACGCTAAAGAGACATGTACAAGTCCTCAATTTATGCTCTTTATATAATTATGAGACGGCGTAAAAGTAGACTCGAAAGGTCCTAAACGCAAGTCTATTCAACCAAACTGTGGAATACTAGGACTAGAGGGGTTAAGCAGATTCCTGTACACTTCTGTACACAGGCAAGCTTCGGATCTGGAAAGTCCGTTTTGCTGGCCAATATTGTCGACAATTCACATCTTCATTTGCGAAATAAAGATATCACAGTGGCTTACTTCTTTTCCCGGCACGACATTCCCAAAAGCTTGAAAACGCGGAAAATTATTGGTTCTCTGGCTCGACAATTACTACGCCCGGTTCCAGCCCTTGCGAATGTAGCAGAATTCCTCAATAAGGCTATTTCAGCCTGTTGTTATGAGAACCCTGATACTGAGGTGCATATAGCGCTAGTCCCAAAATAGGCTTCGTAAGCTTCAATTCAAAAATCTCTACCCTTTCATATGAAGTTCAACCCTTCCATTATATCTACAGATTAGACCTAGCGCTTCGGTCTCCGATGACTTCTCGGCTACCGAATTCGGAGCTCGTACGTCTTACCAGATATCACCGTACCTGCCAACACAGCCCAGGATTTTAAAGGAATATTCCGTCTGCTCCAACGCGCTCTCCACCTGACTACAAAGCGTACTTCACCCTTGGCGGGTTGGATGAATGTGAGTCTGCTGAGATGCAGATATTAATTCAACAGCTTCGAAAACTTCAGCAGGCATTTGCAATGCTTCTGTCAGACTAGAGCCAAACGATACCCGTAAAGTCGCAGCCAACTTTTTCTTTCGCCGGTTCCGTTTTAGTCTTCCGACGTGAGCGGCAGCCGCCTTAATCGTGAGCAGAGGGTGAGTAGAGCCTGAGCATTCTGAACACGTCCTGAGTCAGCCTGCGTACTACAACGTGGGATCCCATTTTGACCTCTTGTTGTGCCCCGACTACAAAGCAGCGCTGTAGCCTGTAAGCTACAGTGGTAGGAGCCTTAAAAGTAGCTTAATTACAGGCTATAAGATTACTGCCTATGGGGAGTCTCTCACTATAGATACACACTACGTATCACTGTAGATAGTCAATCGATTTAGAATCAACGAAAAATCATTATATTGTCAATCACGTGTTACTACCACAACCCTGCAATCCCGACAGCCTTCGACCTTGAAATGTTCAAATATAATTTCATTTCTCAGCACGTGAAATTCACATAGACTCCAGTCACAATATCTGCATTCATAAGAGTCTGATTAAATTTGAGCTCGGCAGACTGATGAAGCGACTGCGATGTCTCAAAGATAAAAGCAAGTTCCGAAAAACCCTCGCCGGAGAGCGTGCACACGCTCGGGTTAATGACGGTGAAGGTGCCACGGTGAACGTCTCGAAAGGTGCCTAATATCTGGGTGCCAATGAGCGGTGGATTTGCATTGACAACATTGTTCCAGGTCGGAGCCCGGCCTGGCCAAGATAAAGTCTTCGCCTCGACGACAATGGGGCCGCTGTGATAGATGGGAGTCGTATTGTTGCAAGGAACATTGAAGACGAGTTCACAGCCATTTCCTCCAAGGCCACTAAATTGGAGATGTATAATAGTGTACACTCGATCAAAAGCCGTGTCTACTTTCTCAATCAATTGAGCACGCCACTACTTGGTCAGATACTCACGGTTTCCGTTCTTTGTATTCTCGCATCCACCAAACTTTTGTGATACCTGGAACAATCGCCCAAGTGAGGAAATATCGGGGTTTGCTTCTGAAATAGTATATACCTCCCCATAACTCCAAGGGCATATCTTGCCGATGTCGCACTGTAAAGGCCAGGGATATGACCAAACGGGTTGGAGAGCCAATGCAATGGCTATGAAATACTTCGCACAGTGCATCTTAAAGATTTCATACCACCTGCCTGTCTGCGACTTATGACGTCCGATAAAGTTTGCGGGCAATTAATGGTGATGATACTAGGGAGAAAATAAAGTATAGTTCTTTTATCTCACCTTTGGGATTGTGCATTGTTAAGTGCTGTTTGGCCAGCCCGGCAGAATTCAAATACGAGGCCTCGCGCCATGTGGCTTAAGGTAAACCGAATTCCACGAAATTTTCAGACCTAGGAGATCAGACGACGTGTAATTCACTCCGAAAGGTTACATTGTGGCTGCCGTTATTGTGTCCAGAAATGAGGCCACACGTTATAATTAGAAGTGTAACGGCAAGACGTGGAAATTTTAGATAGTGTACATCCGCTAACGACACATATTGTGCCCGATGAAAGAATTCATATACGTAATAGAAGATTGCTTTTCCACTTTGGAATAACTCCTTATGAATCTATAGAAAGCATTCTTCCATAAAACTTGATCACCAACTCGCGTGATACCCATCAATTCGTCGTGGGGCTTTTCGTTCTGCAAGGATTTGTCCACAAGAACAAAATTACAACACCACAGTATCACCCCGACTTCCACCAGAGACCGGTACGGTTTTCAACAGCCCATTATTAAGTAAGCAGAATAGCCACGCTACCAGGGGGGGTGACGGAATTCATGACGGATCACTAAAATTTTGACGAAAACTTACCAAAAATCAATCAATCAATCTGTAGAAATATCAGCATTTTTATATTAAAGCAATATCCTACGCTTAAAGGCTAGACTATTTAGAAGGCTAGCTTTATTTCGATATAAAGGACTTGTGGTTTTAAATTGTAAGGTATACTGTTTTAGTGGGATTTTTAGCGTCCTCGGCTGATCCGTCACAAATTCTTGCACCCCTGGTGCGCCGACACGTGGTTTGTCTGAGGCTGTTCCCACTTATACTAACTACGCAACAAAATGGACGCTTTTATTGTCAATTCTCATTATTTCCAGGACTCCCAAGAGTCTCAGGAGCTACCTGAGTCTTAAATATCTATACAGGGAGAGTTGTCAGGCTGTAACAGACGCTCGTTGAGGATCTACACGTTATTAATAATATATCTTTAATTTGTACTTGAATTACACTTGAATTACGTGGGAATCGCCTTGATATTGCAAAGGCGGCGTACAGTCAAACCTGGTTATATCGGAACGCTGTATATCGGAATCCTCGTTATATCGGCGAGAAGCTTCGGATTCGTTGAATTTTAGGTGAGTATATCGGAATACCTCCATATAAGCTATATCGGAATGAAAACGCTAAAATTTTTGGTGTATTCCGATATAACAAGGTAAGCAAAATAGGTGAGAGGGGGAGGGATATAGGCGTTTTGGCCTAAATATTTGGGCAAAATCTAGGTTTCGGCCTAATTATCCTGATCGCGTGTACCTTGATACATCGGAATTCTGGTTATATCGGAATGAAACCCTCTGATTTTTCATTCCGTAATAACCAGGTTTGACTGTAGTATAAGTGATATTCGTCGCTAAGATCAAGTGGGATTATAACCCCTGTATGTACGATCGTCCTCCGAGGGGTGGAGCTCAAAATTCTACTTACGCTGGCCTTTGAGGGCAGATACGAATGAGGGAATTACACAAACGTGTCCGAGAAAGAGACGAGAACCTATCGACGACATGATAGGAAGGAAAGGGATCTTTACAGTATCAGTAACAGAAATTACATTTGAGACAGGGATGTGGGAATTTTTTCTAGCATGAAAATGATTCAATGATCAAAAAGCAATTTCAAGTTTCGGGGAAGTTTGGGCTCATCCTGGTTTAATACCTTTATTCTGTACAGGAAACTTCTTGTCTCAAGTAGCAATCTGCACCTACATCTTCCATCTTAACCCTTCCTTTCGTCAATCGCAAATCTTCTGCATGTCAATATCACCAAGTTGCACTTTCTTCCTCCCAATCCCAAGTCAAGTATCGGACAATCACTTGTTTCCCTTCGCCGTATCCGTCTCCACATAAAATTCTTCTAGTGTTTCCCCGGGTGTGGCTTTCCAAGCTCAATCTTTCTGTAACCTTTCGAAAGCTCATTCGCGAGATCAATAAGAAGCGTGGCAGTATTATGGTCTAAGAAGCGACGGAAATATTTTGACTGCAATAGCGAGGACTCTGCACATAGTTACCCTTCTCAGAATTTGACTTTCGGGGGCTTCTTCATAAGCATATCGTATGAAGCTCATGGACAAGGTATAATATGAGACCTTCATGGTTGCATGAATGACAACTATGGCTTAGTACTGAAGTGCTAGAATGAGACAGCGTTCGGCCAACATCGGCATCTTTCCCCCTGCGACTAGGTCGACGACCTTTTTCAAAGTAGTCTTGGCAATTGAGGGTGTCGAGGATGGCAGAGTGGCAGTTCCTACAGGCATTGGACTTGAGATGGTAGTTGAAGGAACCGCTGTCATCCCCTTATATCCCAGGCTGGATCAACAAGTTCGCCCTCGTTAACTTCTTCAGCGTATAGCCAATGAGCTGCCTCCCACAAATATCATAATTTCCACGTCCTCCAATCTCATTGTTTGCGTCTGACCTTCAATGAACTGACTCCAGAATGCGGCTTTGAAGAAAGGCGAATGGTGAGAGATGAGTGTTTGTGGACGACGAATAACTCTTTGATATCTGCTTTGTCGACGATGATGGTTACGAATTCTTGCTTTGAAGAGCCTGAAATTTGTCAGTTAGAGTGAGATGAAAGAGTTTGAAACCATGGCGTAACTCATGCCAGATGCGAAATCCGAGCAAACATACGTGAAATTGGACCGGTCTTCCTGGTTGTATTCCTGCTGGAGTTGGCGCTCTCCGCTTTGACAGGCGTGCCTTGACTGGTAGGAGTAGACATCATGACTAGAATGCTTGGCGGAGGTCTTGTGGATATTTGTGTTATATGCCTCGAGAATTTGATTTGAAATGGAAAATTGAACCCGTCTCCTCGATTGTCGCGATCGCAGCTCGGAAATTTCAGCTTTTCTTTGCTTCTTCGGACTGAGACATTGATTAAGAAGCGATGAATTGAAAGTGACTCTTGTCAAGATGAAAGCTTAGAATCTTCGTCTTGGTACCTCAGAAAGGATTCTCCCAAGATAGGGAAATTTGGTACGTAGCGAGTTTTTGAAAGTTCTGGTTTGATTCGTGTGCACATTAAAAGCGGTGCTTATTTAAGAAGAACATAGAGTAGGCAGTGGCTTTGTATACAGAGCAAAAGATCCGAGCTAGAGATTCGAGAGCTCGGCCTTCGCCCACAGAAATCTATCTTGGAATCGATGACATGCCAGCTCTGTACGCAAAGACTACATACGCATATTACCTATTATTTTGCGCTCTGGGAGCCTTCATGATCCTAATCAATCCTGTGCCTCATCATTGTTCATCTCTTTCTCCACAACATAAAACTCCTTCGCATGTCCGATATCCCTCCAAAAATCCTTCGGAACCGCGTCACGCTGACTCTTCAGCTCCATAATAAGATCCATCTGCGCCAGCCTCGGCAATCTTCCCAAGATCTCCTTAAACGGATCTGGTAGCGTCCACGCCAATCTCGCAATGGCCAATCTTCTCAATTCATTTCCTTCTCCCTCCATCTCGTATGCAAAGTGTATAAATGACTCGAATTCGGCGGGGTATTGAACTTCGTCGCGGATGTGGTTCATCGTGGCATTTTGCAGAGCAGCAATCTGGAATCGCTCGCCTAAAGCCCAGAGATTCGCCAATTCGATCAAACCAGGAAGCTCTCCTTCTTCGTTGCGGATCTTCTGGTAGTAGATCCAGTTGAGGAAGAGTCCAAATGTGCAGGCTTCGACGTCTTCGAGTGTGATTGGTTCGGAGTTGGCTTCCAATGAAGGCTCAGCATTCTTCAATTTCTGTGCGAAGAAGTGGGAGTAATAGCAGAGAATGTTTTTGTGGATGTTGAATTTTTGAATTGCCAGAGGGTTGTCGGAGGTAATGACGATCGTGACGATGGGTTGAGGAGTGCTGCAGTTGCTAGATCAGAATCTGATCTGCATGCGAGAGATGGTAACTTACAACAAACTGGGAGGATTTCTCTTTGGTGCCGAGGAATAGGGCTTGGTTGGCGTGGTGCTGCTTTTGCTAGTCTTTTGAGATTTGACAGGAGACGGATCTTGGCTCGGCTGAGCTTCTGCTTTATGTTTCCTCCTTAAATTGTCAGTTGCTTCGAAAATTCAGATATGTACGCAGTACTTACTCATTAGCACCCATTTCTATAGGTTTTACGTCTCTATCACAAGAAGGACGCGCGTTGGAAGTCCGTTTCGATTGGCCCGACATGTTGAAACTTCAAAAGGTTGTTGATTGTCATTTCGGAAGGTACGATGCGGGAACGAAAGTTCTGGACAAAGGCACGAGCGAGAAGGGAATAAAATCAAGCGAGTCACGCGTTACTTTGTGCGGCCTTGAGAAGTGAATATCAAGAACTGAGTATTTTCTTCAACATTGGTCATAAGCGAGGCCATTTTTCGTCCGGGAACGTGCATGCCCGTTTAAAAAAGGCAAAGGCGTCAAAGAACCAGACAAAGACGTCGTCTAAAATCTTGTATGTCCCTTTGTTCTTCAAACACACTTTTCCTTCACTGCGGAAATTTGAGGAACGATGTTGATAAATCCCTGTGAGGAATTCGAAACTCGTCAGCTTAAGCCTCATTGCTCGGATAAAAAGGGGTCGAAAAAGGAGTAAATATGCACGCATAAAGTTATGTAAATTATGCAGGCCATTCAATGTTCTAATTGGTGGATTTTCGCCCATCTTTCACCATGACGACTTCGGCGGATCATCCCGTCACAAAGTTGTCATCACCCCGCAGCGATGATTCACCATCTTAGTTTTCCCTCCTTAAAACCACTTTCAGGCTACCAAAGTCCCTCTGTCCCTGCATATTGTATGCCTACAATCATGATGCGCTTCAGTCGGAGTCTTCGAGCGAGATTTTCTTGGCTTCTGCAAGTAAGTACCTTGCAGTTTCAACGCACATCTCGGATCAATGAAAGCTCCATTTATATTCTCGGACTTGAAGAAGAGATGAATTCGGTGGAGTTCGTGAAAGTGCTGTGCAGTCCCGATGACATTATTGAGAGTAAAATTATACCTTTGCGGCTATGCCTGCCTGTTTTCAGCTCTGTGCTCTTCGTGATGTGGTTTCCCGCAGTGCCAAATAATGGTTGTAAGAACAGCTTTGTTCGGCCTTCTGGCCCTTGCTGGGTTTGGCAGCTCAATTAACCTCACAGTTGCAGCCACCAGCCGCAATGTTACCTCCCCCCCCATTAATGTACGGCCTCATGTTCGAGGACATCGATCACAGCGGAGATGGCGGAGCTACGCAGAACTCATCCTGAATCGCGGCTTCCAAGGAAGTACCGAGCATCCTTCGACAATTGACCCCTGGTTTCGGTGGGCAACGCGGCCCTCACAATGCAGAACACTTCCACTCCACTCTCCTCGCTCTTCCCAACCTCATTGAAAGTCGCACCAGCAACAAACAGCACAAAAAGAGGTTCGATTAGCATTCTGAGTCCGGGATGGTGGGAATCTATGCGAAGCCGCAACAATATACAAGAAATTTCTGGCAACGGTTCTTACAGAGGCACTTTCACTGTAAATCTGCAATCAATCTCACGTCTCATCTTTTGCCTCGATCGATGTGCCGTCGGCGTGCCAAGCAGGAAAATGTGTCAAGTATAATTCCACGATCGAGCCGAGGATGGCCGCTCCAAATAGCAATAATACTTTCGGTTTGGAGTTTGACTCTGCTGGAGGTGGAGTCGGCAGCCTGAATCTGAATTTGATCAGTCTCTTTCCACTGACTTACAGCAATTGACCAAACGGGAACAGAGCAGATCTCATATCTGCTATGGAGGCGTTGAACCCGAGCTTCCTAAAAATGCCGGGTGGGAACAACATGTTCGCTTATTTTCAATCTTCTTGAATGCCATAATCTAAGTGCTGACACTGAACAGAGAAGGAGATTCCTACCATTACTCATGGCGTTGGAACGAAACCATCGAACCCTTGACCTAACGACTCGGCCATCCCGGAACCTGGGTTACGAGAACACAGACGGACTCGGTTTCATGGAGTATTTCAACTGGTGCGTTGATTTAGATATGGAGCTGATCCTCGCAGTCTGGTCCAGAATGTACCTTGGCTCTCACGACTACCTCTCCGCAGCGGCACTCGCACCATGGGTTAACTACACACTGAACGAGCTTGAACTCATTTAAGGGGACACTTCTGCAACTTGCAGCGCATTCAGAGCTTCTTTAGGCTACCCGAAGCCCTAGAATTTCAGGTATGTCGAAATCGGAAACGAAGACCAACTCGAAGGCAGAGCCAGCTCATACGCCGAGTACCGCTTCAGCATGTTCTGCAACGCCACCTCCGCGAAAAATACCCCGATCTCACTATCATCTCCTCAACCGGTGACTTAACAGCTCTAGGACCTGGAAGTGCTACGGATTACCACATCTACACTCGACCCGACTATTTCATCAACCAGTTCGGATTCGACAACGCCAATCGGAGCCACAAGGTATTGGTAGGAGAGTACGCGCAGGTGAAATAAATTTATTTGGGCAGGTCAGGGGCATGAATTGGAGCACGCCGAAGATTGAGTGGCCGATTTGGGTGGGTACTGTTGGTGAGGAGGTTTGGAGTTTGGTGAGTGAGCGGAATTGGGATGTTATGATTGCCATCGAATTGCTCTCAAACTCACGGTACAATGCTACGGTCCCAGTAACCTCAGACTCAGATTTTGGCCCAGCATATTGGGTCGCGGGCGTTTCAGCTCCCGGACAGTACACATTCAAGACCGCGATCTCCAACGTTACGGAATCAGTGTCATTCGATATCCAATTTGAAGGAGTGGAGCCGAGATCACAAGCTAGTCAAGAATTTATGATATTTCGCCCCGAAAATCGCCCACTGACACAGGGCCTGGGGGAGGCGATGGAAGCTGTTAGGAGCTGACTCTATTTGAGGGATTGGGTCTTAATTGTTGTTATCCTAGATTTGTTTGGATGAGTACATACCGATGGCTTCAACTGACAGTTTAAATGAAATTCATGAAAATTATGACAAATTGCTTTTCGTTTCATGTAAATATATTTTCATTGAATTCATAAAACCTTCAGTTCCTTTGTGGGCTCTCCTCGGCGCGCTTTGTTCCCAGCTTTACTCTCTGTGGATCTCTGATGCGGCTGTGGGAAGTCATCAGACTGGGGGATCACGTCTGCACCATTCGATAAAAGCGTTAGTTCTAATGTCTCCAAGGGAGCCTGGCTTCCTTCACTCAGCGGTGGCTGTGAAATTTTAGTATGTGCCGGCCGTCAGGGAACTGACACGAGCTACTTACGTCCAATTCAACGTCGTGGGCGTCTCGCACTCCGTGACTATCTTGGCCGGGAATGTCTATCGCAGTGGCCCGCCACGTTTCTACCCCTCGCACCCTGTCATCTTCACTCTGGATTGCAAGTCTCTGTCGGTCCTCCTTTGTCACCTCCATGCCGCCGTTCGTGATTTTGATGATGATCTGGTCATCAAGAAGAGGGTAAGAGCTTGGTTCCATCACGGGCCTCCTTGCGGGAATGCACCTCGTCACAATCAGTGCCGTGAAGCAGAGCAGTAGAGCGACGCCTTCGATAACAATAAAGGGGATAAGACCGCGCAAGCTGACTTTGATGGCGTATCTCTTTTTCGCCGACACTATGGGCGTATCTGGTTGTATATCTTGAATTTCCGAGAGTAGTGACTGGATGAGGGGAAAAGGGATATGGGATCCAAGACCCTTCACCTGATACAAGGTTATTGCCTGGCAATAGTGGATCGGTATGGCCAGGAGCGATTGAAAAGCAGCCATGACTCGTCGCTGATCGGAGTCAGATGCCTTTGTGAGTTCGCCGTATTCCGCAAAATACAAATAGATATAAAACGGCAGGGCGGTCTGATTAGATCCTAGGCCCATCTCGGTGTATGCTCTCCCGAAGTCGGTACTCAAGTTGATAGGCCTCATGATATAGTTAAAGGCCTACAGCAGCTCGAAAGCAGGTACAGGAGCCGGGTCAACCGTGACATTCGAGAACGTAGCAGACCAGACCTTGCCGTCCACCCACGTATAAGCAACCGTAGCAGGGCGGTGTAACACCGTCAACTTTGTCCGCCAGCCAGGCTGGGTGAACCAGGACGTGTCATTTAGACAACTCGACTCGGCGGCAATAGGAGGAGGACGGACTGCCAATTCTATTAGAGTCGCGTCAGCCACTGATATCACTTCTAGATTTAGGATTCCGTGTCTGCTCACGAGCTAGTATCACATTCTGGGCTTCATTTCCAAAGCATACTGCAAAGGCCCCTTGATCGGAGCCGTATGCAGAGCAATTCGATGTTGCGTCGAACTCCCACCGAGAAACACCATCCTCGAAATCGAGTTCTGTACCTCGCTGGTTCAGTGCCATCACGAAATCGGAACTGGAAAGATCACTGCTGTTCATAAGGGCAGCATTGGCAGACTCAATGCTGCCGGGAAGATAGTAGCTTCTGCGGCAAGGGCGGCCTTCAGTCTCGCTCCAGATAGCCGTGCAGCCATTCTTATCGAAATCGCTCATTAAGTCGACGAAATGTGGATCCGCCAGGACGTCTGCGAACTGAACTCCAACCATTAATGGCGCGGCTGGTTGCCAGCGCCATTAAGAGCGATGTGAGGCTGTCTGCCGCTTTTGCTCACAGCCTTGCACAATTGTAGGATCTCAATGACAGTGGAATCTAGCATTTGAGAGTATTGACATCTCAACTTCGAAAAGTCTGTTCTCTTCTCTTGCCTTCGACACATTCTTCGAAACCTTCTTCGGCGAGTTCTTTAAGTAGAACAACAGGCTGTTCCATCCCATCATTGAAGACGTCCCTGCACAGAAGATTAATTTGAAAACAAGTTCGAAGCCGACGAGGTACCTCCCACCATGACGATCTCGACGGAACACAGATGATCTCTATCAGGACGTATTCCTTCAAACTTGGGCAACTGGTTCGTCCCGGAAATACTGGATTATCTATGATCCACTCCGGATTTTCTCAAGCTCAAGTCACCTTGAGGCCATTCATGAAAGAGAGCGAGCGCATGTTGTAGCTAGTAAGCGAGAAGCCATGCAGGAGACGGACTCGAAAGAACTAGAACTCACTAGCCTGTGGATGGAGCGTACACAGTAGGCTATAGTCTACGAGGGAGCCCGACGAGATTTGCTAGTGAGGATCAGCTAAGTGGAGGAGTTTATAGAGCAGCTCCTTCCCTTTCAAAAATGTACTAGATTTTTGGAGGTTATACTAAAATAACTCGCCATTCTTGATCATGTCCCAAGGTTAGTGGTAGAGTAGTTGATGCGGAACATAACGTGCGCCAGTACCTTCTCTATCTCAGTAGCATCAAGTTTCTCTAAAGAAAATCTCAATAACTCTCGGTTGCCATCTCACAAGTTTAAGACTAATATCCACAATACAGGCAAGTTTATCGAACATGGCTTGCCTGGAGCAAACTACATCAAACGTATAGTACTTACGGAGGATTGAGATTCGCTTAGCAGCACCTTTCTCCTCCCGGTACATATATCTTTGATAACCTCTCCCATTTTTTGCTTGAGACATATATGTCGTCGATAGACTTCAACTGAGTCTTTTGTATCTGAAAAAGCTTTGATCAAGATGATGTAGTACTGATTGTTGGAAAAAGTAAATGGATTTGATGTGAAAATTGTTGCATGAGTCAGTCTTGCAAGCTGTATAAGAAGAAATAAAGGCGTACCAGGGAAATTGGTAGCTAGTCCCCTAGTAGCTACGACCCTAGTCTCAACTTACTTTATTTTACTATAGGCAGATTCCCAGTTGTCAGGAATTTGTGAATAACTTAGCCTAAAACTAAGTGAAAATAAAGGAGTGACTCTAAATAGCTAAAGAAACTATGGTTATAAATTGTCTAAGATAAGGGGCTAACCTAACGAGGGTTCTGGGTTCAACAAATACCCTAAACGTAACCAAAAGAAAATAAGAAAGGCATTCACCGCATTGCCTTCAACTCTTCGCCCTATTTACCTCCCTACATATTGTTCATTACGTTACAGGTAGCAGCAATCCCCCGCATAAGCTTAAATGACCTTGCTTAAGACAAATGCTGCGGCCTCAGCAGCATTATTCCCATAACTCGTATGCGCATTCGGATCAAAGCCTCCACTGGGGTTACAAATGAAATCCCCAGTAGCACAGAAAGACTGGACTTTAGGGCCGGCGATATTTGAGATAGGTTGGTTGTTGTATGGATCGCCGAATACGACCTGCAGGTGTCAGAGGGTTAGCACTTTTCAAAGACTTATGGCTGTAAGTGATAATGTGAAGGGTGTATATTACATACAACTGCCGTTATCTTAGACGCGACAGAAGCTAGATACGGGCCCGCGAGATGGATAAGTTGGGCGCCTTGGCTATGAGAGGTTAGCGACAATATCTCTTATATATTATAAGGACGAGGAATACTACATACCTATACCCGGATAATACAATTTTTGTATTTGGACACTTGATACTGGCCAACTCTGCGAGACCTACTAGGGTTGCGGTACCTTCCCTAGAGCCGCCAGCACCTGCTTCTTCATACGAAGCTGGATAGTCAACTCCTTGAACTGCCACGTTGGAGGCCCCTAGGAACGAGGCCACGGCGGTGAAAAACGGGGGACCGACGATAGAGCCTACATTGCCTGGCTGGCCACTACCGCGACCGAAGATAACAGTCACTCCTTTGCAGGCGCCTGTTACGAGCTCATTGCGGGTATCTTGGACTGCTTGTCGATATTCGATTGGGACAGGTGGGAGGGCGGATGTGAGAGCTAGGAAAGAAGAGAGGATTATTGTGAACTTCATTTTGCTGACCAGGTTAAACTTTGGAAATATTCTCAAGTAAGATCTGAGTTGTGAAGCTTGGCCTAGATACTCGATGTGAAATTTTCCAAAATATAGATCAAATTGTTAGGACCGTACATTCAGCTGTCTTTAAATAGTAATATCAGGCTCCCCATAAATATCTAAAGGAGCCGAAGTTCCTAAGATTTCATGCCCTGGCATCAAGACGTCGCACTCGCTGTCTCGTATTGTCATATCCCATGCAATGATGTGTGGGGTGAGAATGTCTCTATGGTTCGGCATTCCAAGACGGTAATTGGATTTGTTCAGTTTTCCCATTGACAAAAAAGCAGGGACGATATAAAACTATTACTTCCTCCAATAGCGGTAGCAAATTACGCTTTTATGTCACCAATGGATGATAGAGAATGCTTAGCTAGTTAAAGCGGTCCTGAAATTCGGTCCGATAAAGATCAATACATATTGCCAGCCAAAAACTAAAGAGGCTAAATTGTTTTAATGACAGCTATATCTCCATTGAGCTATCAAAAGAGTAAAGTGGTATTAAGAAGGGCCTGTTTCGGGCAGGTATGCTTCGAATCCTATTTTGGTGTGTCTTGGGTACTAATCGTCTTCTAGTGCAAGGATCAATGCGAGTCATTTCCCCGCGTTCTGCCCCGCATTCAAATGTGAAAGTCGTTATACCACTATTTATCGGTAGCTCCGTCCGACACTGGTTATCGGTAGCTCTGGCCGAAGCTAGTTATCGGTAGTTCCGTCCGAACCTCGGTCCAAGTCGGAGGTCGTATTGCTTGACGGCTTCTTCTCGGCCCTTAATTTAGCTAGGAGACGAAAAAGAAGAACGCGGTCTTCTGTGGCCTCGGCAGTGCCGCTTTCAGACTTTGTGAGATTGAGAAGTTACTCTACCTAGCCTTCGGAACTAGACGAAACGACTCAGGTTCGAGGGTAGAAGATTAAATTTGGAGGTCAAAAGATCTAAAGCCTCTAGACATACCCTCAGGACACCCAATAAACCAATCAAGAGTCTTGGCCGTGGCCAAGGAAGGCTAAGTCAGCACGTGTAAGCGAGGTGTCAGTTGGCGGGATTGTGTGCAGTAAACAGCATTCGACTGATTAATTGAGACTACAGCTAAGATTAGTAGTAGTAGTAGTAGTAGTAGTAGTAGTAGTAGTAGTAGATCGATTAGGATGTCGAAAGCGGATTCGGTAAGATTGTGGTGGCGATAGTGATTCGAGGAAGAGGAAATTCAGCGGCACCGGCCCTGTGACAATATTGCTGGCCTCTCGTAGGATAACTTTGGGATATCGGCGGTTGGTGTGTTCTTGCTGTGATTGTTCAGCGTGTCGCGGGTGCTCGGAGGCATCAACAGTGTCAGTTGAGCTGTATTTTGGGGGCGAAATATAGTGGCATTTCTAGACCTAGCTGATATC
>NXFV01001746.1:0-10325 GCA_002803225.1 Gamarada debralockiae
AGGTAGTCTTTAGCCTGTCTAAAAAAATCGGGACCCTGAAACCATAAGAGTATAGCCAGGTATTCTTATCTAGAGGATTCTTATATCGAGGTTCTACTGTAGTAAAAGAGCTTTTGGAGAAGTGATATTTCAGGTGTACTTGACTTAATTCTTATTCCAGTTCTACCTGTATATAGAGCTCTGTACAGCTCGTACATATGTACCTTACGGACGAGTCTACGGAGCCTTCTGATATCGGGTCAGATCGGTCCGTTAGATGTCGGGTCAGATCGGTACTAAGTATACCGATATTTCAGGCAATATTCCTGACACCGAGGACTGCCGAGTAGCATCACGTGAGTGGCCACATACAGTTTCAGACTGCGGCTTAAAAAAAGAATATAATTTTGTTTCAACCGCTAGTTGAATCTATATAATAGACTATACAACTCACACCAACGCAGCGATGGCCGAAAGCGCGACACCTCCAGCTTCACAGATTTATTCCCCAATTTATCAGCCACTAATAAAAGCTCATCTAGGCCGTCAAAGATTGGTCCGTCTTCTTAGAATCCTTCCAGGCCGGAAGCAAGAAATACTCAGATGCGAACTTGAAATCAACGACCTTGGTGATGCTCCTCCATTCGAGGCTCTATCCTACGTTTGGGGTAGTCCAGAACCTGCAAAGGTTGTGATCTGCAATACACAGCCTAAGAAAGTAATGCCAAATCTAGGAACGGCGTTGGACAGGCTCAGGTATGAACATACAGAGCGCCTCGTATGGATCGATGCTATCTGTGTCAACCAGGACGATCTCACGGAGCGATCTGAACAGGTGAAATTGATGAAGGACATTTACTCTCAAGTTTGGAGAGTTGTCGTTTGGTTGGGCGAGGATGACGAGGACAATGCCGAGACTGCGATTAGGATCATTGAGAAAGCTGCAGAGTATTGCTACTCTGATAGCGATGCATCACTTAAAGATGGGGACAATCGAGACAATATTCTACGTACTGTCCCCCTTGATTTCGAATTCCCCTGGTCTGCGAAGAAGCAAGAACGCAACCTTCCAGGATCAAGATATGAGTTCAATAGCACGAACAGCACAGACTGGGCAACAATATCGAAGTTCTATTCAAATACATGGTTTACCCGGATCTGGATCATTCAGGAAGTTGCTTTCGCACCAGCTATCATGTACATCGGCGCTCACGAAGTTAGCTGGACCCGTGTCGCGGCAGCTGCTAAATGGCTTCTTGCTAAATGCTACACCCACGTTGCGCAGGATGCCTCAAGATACAGACAGGCGTGGCTCATCTACTACTTGCATCTAATACAACCTACTTTGCCGTTACCAAGGCTGCTGGTCTTCGTAAAGTCTAATGCGACGGACCCCCGAGATAAGGTTTTTGCCCTACTGGGACTCCTAGACGAGGAGTCCCGTTCCAGTCCCTACTTGCAACCGGATTACACGAAAAGTGTTGCGGAGGTGTATATGGATGCTGTAAGATACATAATCCAGAGAAATTCTCCTGGAGCGGGCCTCGAAAATCTTTGGGCAGCCTTTGGAGAGGCCCCAAGTGAGCCTGATGAAAGATTTCCGTCGTGGGTGTACCGGTGGGACCTTGCTGTATCTGAGAGCAGTCTCTTCACCAAAGCCCATACGGACGTATGGTTTGCAGGTGGAACGATAACCCAAGAAGTGGCAGAGATTACAGATCGAAGAATTCTTTCCTTGAAAGGCATTAAAATCGGACTTGTTAGAGAGGTCAACAACGTATTGCACGAGCGCCAGCACGAGTTAGAACGAGTACAGGTCCTCTGGAATGCTATGTCTCCAAAATTGGCATCCAACCAAGAGTTCGACTCCCTAAAGCAGGCTTTCGCGGAGACAGTCACCGCTGAAGAAGTAAAACCAAGTCCCGGGGATACAACTTTCGGTGCTGATGACTTGGCCAACTATCTGTCCATTACCGACTGGGGAAGCATCTATGCAATCTTAGATGAAAGAGGCGAGTCGATATCGACAGCCATGGATCTTCTGATGAGTGTCCAAGCCAAGTCATTTCTGGTCACAGAAGATAAACAAATGGCACTCGGACCTATAATTGCACGACCAGGAGATGTCTTGTGTATATTTTTTGGTCACCACATGCCTTATCTCTTACGGCCTGCAGAGCAACGATACAGGTTTCTCGGTCCTAGTTACGTTCATGGCTACATGCATGGGGAGTCGATAGACAGATTGAATCGTGGAGTCTTTAAAGAGGAGTGGTTTGAGCTTCAATAACAACTTTGATATCTAATTGACTATGTCAGAATTGGTTTGTTACACTACAACATATAAACACATGCAGTTTCGAGCGGCGGCTTAAACGAAAATAATTTAGACTTTCTGTGCTTATTTGATCCCCGATTTTTGCAACATAAATTATATTAAGAGTATATATTCTAACGCCTTTTATATTTTAAAAATATAACTTTATGCTCCAACAAAACACACCCCACCTATTCATAACCCCGAATCAATCTGATCCACGACCGCTTCCCCTGTATACATTGCAAGCTGGAATTTTGTTGAACTTATGCCCCCTTGACAAACTGCGAAGCATTGGTAGCATCTCTGTAATTGCCTCGACTGAATCCCTGGTATCATTTTGTCTCCTGAATTTGAATGCTCTTACAATGAGTAACTTCACCGACGATGATTTAATAGAGCTGCGACTCTTGCGCGAGCTTGAAGTGGACGAGCTGGTCTCTTGCAGTCTTCTTCCAGAAGATGATCGCTTCAATGAATCACTGCTTGAATCTCTCATATTCTCATATCCTGAGATAAAGTTACAAATCATCACTGGCACTACGTATCTGGCGGAACAACTGTCCTTTGAAATTGAGAATGTATCTTCAGCTAGAATCATCTTTGATTCATTGCGGACAATCCTGCCCAAAATTCTCTCTGACGATGCTGCAACAAATAACTATTGGAAATGAAGCGATAGAGAAGAAGTCGACGTCTTTAGAGTTTCAAATAACTGCCATGCATCTTGTTCAAAAGACAGTCGAGCATCTCGAAAGCCTCCGAACCCCCCGGGCCACCAACGAAGGCTTCTGGAACGGCAAAGTACAAGAACGACTACATTCCCGGACCCGGACTCAACCTATCAACCATTAAACCCAACGCCTCCGCAGTAAATATCTTGGACCAAACACCCGTAGAAATATGCGCCGACGATATCCCCGAAGGATTTCGTGCCCTGCACGTCCAGAGCGTGCTTCGAAACGACACCTATTCCGACCACCTCAAATGCCAACAAAGAATCAGGGAGCGGATACAGAACAATCTCTCAAATGAAGAGCTGCGAAAACTCACTTATTTCAAAAGCCATGGTCGTCAACGGAGTGAGAGGGCGGATATGATAGAGCGCGCCAAAACTTACTTTTCACGGAACCTCAAATCATCTGGTCCCTTCGATTGTGCGATATGGTTTCTTGCGTGCAGGGGATTTCAATCCTGAGACTGATGACTTTCTTGAGAAGCGTCGCGGAAATACGTATGGACGAGGCGTCTACCCGTCGCCTTCTGCAGAGTTTTCACTCAGTTACTCCGGAGAGGACGCTAGACCCACGAGACCCACGAAACCCAATGGATTCTGGGGACTCAAACTTATAGTCTGTGCGACCATCATGGGCATTCCTGCTACAGTATTCCGCGAAGACAACTGGCGTACCCAAAGCGAGCCATGCCCCAGCGCCGACCCGCACATCGCTAACTGCGAGCTAGAGTACATCGCCTTCGACCGCGCTCAAATCCTGCCATGTTACGTCATCCATTGGACTGGGGTAAAGACAACCGCAAATACTTCGACGACATACCCGACGATCCCAAGAACTGGAAGCCAAAGAAGCATCTGAAGCTGGAATCGAAGGTCGTGGCACCGAGAGACAAGCAGAGCAGAAGGAAGCGCTCATTGCGAAAGCGGTAAAGTACGAAAGTAGTTTTCATAAATGATGAATAAACGAATGCTACCCTATCTACCCCATTATACCCCACCAAATTTAGATTCGATGCCAGAAAAGATAGAAGAGGTTGGTAGACGTAAGAGAGGGTCTATGAGGTAGAAATTTTAGTTAGTAGGGACTTTGGTTAGGGGAAATGTGGTAGAAAGGGTAGTATTCGCTTATTCATCATTTATGAAAACTACTTTCGTACTTCCCGTATGGATACGGACCAGCGACAGGAACAAGCTTCGTGGTTCAGGATGGGGGCGAGGTGAATGAAGATGAAGAAAATCATGGAGAATATCGGAAAGATCGACTTGATGGTGTTGATGGCGATGGGGATAAGACGCTCTGGGAGTGGGATGTTAATGAACTACGGATGGATGAGAAAGATGAGTATACAGAGGCGCTTTGGGGAAGAAGAAGAGATTCAAGCCGGTCAATAGCGATAGTGAGGAATAATTTGAAACGTCTGAAGGAGTAGAGAATGAGATGCCCTGATTCGTGAGGATCGATGAGTGACGGTGTGGCCAATCAAATGAAGTATTTCGTACAGTAGCGCGGGGCGGCTTGGCCGGGGTAACAATTGCGCCGACCCACTTCGATATTTATCCCGGAGGCGCATCCTTCCTTCAACGTTGCGCCGCATCTTAATTCGTCGTCCCAAAAGACGAGAGAACTAATATTCTCCATAGACTTCATGGGGCCGCAGAGGTTACAAGATGGGATCAAGAAGGCCGGATCGGGTCAGACAGGTTTGGAAAGGACGATGGCGACGGGCTAACGTGGCATCGTCAAGAGGCACAGTATCGTCGTGATGGATTTTGGTATTAAAATGGCATCTTCCTCGACAGATGATTTTCGATCATCATCCACTTCAATCACTCCATCAGTATCAACGATAATCAAAGTCGGAAATTCAGAACAGCCTCACATCAACTCTACTCCCATCTCAAACACATGAAGGTCATTCTGACGGGTGTGACCGGTTTCATCGGTCACGAAACCCTACTTCAATGCCTATCAAATCCTACAATAACGTCCATCATCGCTCTTTCTCGGCGGGCTCTGCCGGATTCTATCCCCAAAGACCCAAAGCTCAAGGTTCTCATACTTGAAGACTTCACGAAGTACACCCCAGAAATCATGGATGAGCTCGCCGGTGCCGACGCATGTGTTTGGTAAGTCCTCTCTGTCCCCTATTGCCTCAAATGGAAGAAAGACTAGAGTATTTTACTCGAGCAACTCGAGCAATTGTAGTTCAATTCCCCTCAGGTTGATTGAGTCCATCATGACCTCCATTCCAATTCCGGGTATCAATCACGTGAATAAATGCTAACTTGCGGTATCAGGAATTTGGGAGTAAAGAACGCAGATATCGAGACATGCCGGAAGGTATCTGTGGAATATACCAAATCCGCCATCGCCGCGTTCACTCAACTAGGCTCAACGAGCAAACCATTCCGCTTCGTCTTCATGTCCGGTTTCCTGTCATCACGTGACCAAACCAAAGTACGTATTTCCCCTAGCAATGCCAGATTCAAGCCAGATTAATAATTCATCCTCCGGAACCATAAAATTCCGCTAATTTATAATATTCCTCCTGAACTGAACGATTTCTAACTCCAAATTTTTCACAGTCCCTCTGGTTCCTGCAAGAAGCTCGGCGCTTAAAAGGTCAGGGCGAAATTCTTCTTTTGAATGCGAATGAGGAGAAGAATGGGCCTTTGAACGCCTATGTTCTGAGACCCGCCGGCGTTCTACCTAAGGAGACTACCATTGGGAAGGTCATTCAAGGTCTGGCTCCGAGTATTGGGGTCGCTGAGTTGAGTGCTACTGCCCTCGATCTAGCGTGCAATGGTGGGGAGAAGAAGTTGTTGGAGAATAAGGAGTTGGTGAAGATAGGGAAGGCGGCGCTTCCAGGGAGGAAGTAGGGTGGCCAATTGCTTTATCCTCACAAGGAATTGAATCATGGGGTACAGGTGAACTGTTGGCGTTCGTGGAGGCGTTTGGTGTCCATAGAATTCGTCAAACTTACTAATTTTTTGATATCAAAATGTCCCTCCGTCCAGCACAGATAGTATTCCACGTTCGCTAGAGGTCTCTTAATGTTTTGGATTTGGAATCCTCTGCCCGTATATCGATGCTAAGGGCTTTCGACTTTCGGCCGCGTCATTTCTTCCCGTTTTGAAATCAATTTTCTGCATCCATCAGTCCCCTCTGGCTGCCTTCTCATGCTCGGAGTGAGGCAAGATCTCACATGTTACTAATTCTGGTCATGTCTTACTATTTTCAATCTGCGGTAACGCCGGCACTCTACTGTACATCCAAGATTGGAAAATGCACGTACATCGTTAGTCTCCCGGCATTTCGCAAATTCGCCTTCTTCAGCAGCTTGGTTGAGTGCGGAGCTGCGCTGCAGGTACGAATAAGCATCTATCTTAAATATTATGATGCAATCAAGCCTTATTTCCTCCAGTAACAATGAACATGTTCATTATTGTGGAAATTGTAAGCTATACGGACGCTTTACAGATGCCAATGTCCTCTCCTGACAGTGGTGAAGTCGACGGTGTATTTAGAGGAGTCCGGAACTCATTGTTCGGGTTTGATGGTACCATCATGCTGGACGGCGAAGTCGCAGATCTTAGCCAGTACCTCAACTGGGAGGCCCAGCTCGAACGTAGGTAGATCTCGACGGAGGGTAAAGGAAATCGAAAGGAAACATACCCAGGGTATCTGCCGTTTCTCTTTTCATTCGTGTATCGTGATGTAGAGTTGGTGTAACGGTCCAAGGAAGCTATCGAAGATGCAGCTTCAATATTGGGGTTGTATGGCAAAGAAAGGAATACTGTGGAAGGCTCCTAAAGTAGAAGATTAAGATGTGGGTGAATTCGCGGATATGCATTCACGTATATGCCTGAACCTTTCGTTAGGCCGGTTGGCGGGGCAGTGAATAAATCTATGGGGCGAAAAGATCAGATGAGTAACAATGCATTCAAAACTTAGACAAAGAGCAAGATAAAGGATTCACGGCAAGGCTCATGATTGAGTCTCTTCAGTCCCGGGTCGAGACGAAGGATTTCTCTCTTAAGCTGTCATTTTCTGGGTTTTACCAACCTTTCTACCCTGATTCCTTCTGAGAGGCATGATGCTTGTATATTAATTCATATTCATATATAAAGGGGGACGGATGAAGTAGTAGGTAGTAGACCCTCAGAGGGCAGAATGAGCTATTTGTAGTTCTGGGGCATGATGCGATCAAGTGACAGCAGCTATTTGCCAAGTGATTGTAACAGGACCTCATGACCAGAGCCCCATATCAGGAGACTCTGCGTTGAGCCAAATCAACAAGGATTGCGTATGAAACCAACTACCAAAAACAAGTCCATTACCTCAAAGTCATCATGCAGAGTTCACTCCAGCGAACCTGCATCTCCAGGAAGCCAAGAAGCCAGATCAAGGTTAGCTCTGGCCCCACCCTTTTGGAAGTCGATCCTGAACCATCACACTCACTTGCGAACCGAATTGGCCACGGTCGCCCCTGAACCTAGCAAGGTTGCTATGATGAGGCGCATCGCATAGTAAAGAACTGAAGACGCAGTAGATCCGCCGAACCTGCTTCGGTGTCTTTATCACGTGACGGAACTTCAAATGCACTCATTCTGCAGCACGGAATGTAGGTGCCGGCCTGGCAAGCAGACTGTTGATGAACACTAGGCATCGTCGTCTGAAATAAGGTTTTCCAGCGCTTGCTTAGCAGATATATTGAAATTCTCCAATAAAATACTCACCTTGTGAGAAGTAAACAGCACACAAACGAAGAAGTTTTCATGTGTTGAGGACAGGGGAAGGACATAGGCGAGGGCAGCAGTTCAGTAGATAAACCAAAATAAGAAAAAGTATGTTTGACTCTGCGGATGGTTCCTATGGACATAGGGCAAAAGGCCTATCCAAAATTATGATCCCAACAATATGACTTAACACAGGCTGTGGAACGTGACCATGAAAATCATTGGTGAGGGTTAATTCAGCGCCTGCTCATGGTGGGCAAGCGGCGCAGGGTGAGCCGCAGCCAGCACTGAGCACATCCTAGTATCTCAAAAAGCAAAAGCAATTCGCTTTCTTCTCCTACGGAGTACGGAGTTTTCTTTTGCTTCTTCCTGGAGAGTATCTTTTTTCTTGTGCCTCTTTTCGTTGCAAGATGTCGCCTAGGTTACTTAAAAACCCCTGGCGCCCCCAGGCTGCTTGCTTATGTAATCGATGTGGGATCGATTTCATTCTGGCTCAACACGAGACCGTGAAGCAATCCTCATTTGTTTACGTAGGTAGACGGAGTTTAACCTCAATTGAGCCTTTTGTACTGTTGAGGTATTTATTCTTGATTGCGGAAGTCGTTCTTCCTAGCAGAACGCTGTCCATTGTGAGCAACAGCAAAAGGCCTCATTTGCCAAGTGTCCAAGATACTTCACTGACATCAGAACCAAATTTACCTTGTATGCAGCCTGCCCATAAACCATCAACCCGCCTCTCCATCATTTTACAATGCCAGACTTCAAGAGCCTCCTCGATAAGGCCAAAGCCAAAGCCGAAGACTTCGCGCACCAGCACAACATCCCGACTCAATTCCCAGGTCAAGCTTCACAGCAACAACATCCTGTCCCTCCTCCAAACCGCCCGAATCAGCCTTACGCACCCCCAATTCCACCGAACAGACCGATACTCTCACCTGCAGCCTATTGGCAGCCCTCCTTCTCCCCCTCTACTCCCGTCTCCAACAATTTCAAGCATCAACTGGGCGCCCACGGCTGGGGCAACAACGAGCTCCAGAACTACGTCGCCGCGAACGAGAACTCCTTCCATACCCCTGACAACAAACTCATTGTTCGTGCCATCTCTTCAAATGGCCTGTTTACTTCTGCAAGATTGACTTCACACACAACGCTATCGAAGCAACGAGGAAGTCTCATCGCAGTTGCTACCCCACCATGTGCAGCTGGAATATGGCCAGCTCTGTGGCTTCTTCCGAATGAACCCTTCCAATGGCCAAATGAAGCCGAATTCGATATCCTAGAGACCTGGAACGCAGACAACGTGAATCACAGTTGCTTACACTGGGGACAGTTCAACGGGGAAGATTGGGACAAGCATCGAGTCATGGAAACACACATTGGGGACATGGTAAGCGGCAGACCGATCAAATATGAGTTTGTTTGGGAGCAGGATGAGCGTGCAGATCGTAATACTGGGGGAGGAAGAGCAGTCTGGTATATTGATGGGAGACCAGTTATGAAAGCACCCATTCCGGCTGGTGCGAGAAGAATGAGTGATTGGCAGATCATTATTAATGTTGCTATGGGTGGCAATGTGTGTCAGGGGAAGACGCCAGCTGATGGACACTATGATATGGTCGTGCATGAGCTAAAACTTTGCGATCAGCCGACGGGTGGTTGGGGTAGGTTTGAGGCTGATTGGCAAGGGGCTCCTGAAGGCCATCCTTGAGTCAACAATTGTTTCGTTCGGCGAGAGAGATCAAGAGTCAAATGCATGATATTGCTGTCAATTTTATGGAAGGAGCATTTCTCATTTCGACTCGCAGACTCCTGTCAGTTAAAGCATCCCTCAAAGTTAGAGGTCATTTTTGGTTACGCGTGGAATAATAAAAAGGCAGTGTTCCACAGTTCTCTGGCAGTTTCATTGTACTGGTCAGATGCCAAGCTATGGCACTGTTCTCAAGGAGGAGCCTAACTAGTTTAGATAAATATATTTAGCATTTCACCCCCTTCCAACAAACTCCCAATACACCTTCCAGAGCAGAAATCCTATCACGATAGTTCCTACTGCCCACATAATTCGCTGCTCTGCTGACATATATTCTCCTTGCTGTTCCCATCGACTACTGGCCAGTTGGTCGCGCAGAAGTGCTTGCGTGGTGGGATCGGTTGCCGTGTCGTAAGACGGCGGTGGAGGTTGAATGTCGCCGCTCTTCAAAGAGTGATCTATCAGTCCATGTGGGATTGTCAAGATAGTTGAATATGCTTACTATGTTAGACATCTTGAAGCGCGCTTCCCTCGTGTGCAAGAATGTTGTGTAAGAGGAGTAATTTCACATAGAAACATGCGAATTTGGTTTTCGGAGAAGATCCTTCAATATCGAGACTCCAGAGTCAGTGAGTTTAGGAGTAAATGTTTGGTGTTGCGACTTGGCCTCTACATTATCACGATGTTGGAAGGTTATATAGAGCAGCTAGCGCTTGCAAATCCTCGCTACTAAGGAATTGGCACTACAGTAGAACCTGGATATAAGCATACGATCCGGGCGCAGAAACGTATGCTTATAAGGGAGG